>APFE030915968.1:23021-35661 GCA_000404065.3 Pinus taeda
TAAAGTTACGTGTGTTTTCCTTTATGGGAGATAGATGAGAGCGGAAAGTACCAACCTCAGTCTTTCGCTGGTCTCCTTACTTGTTTACCCTCTCCTTTGATAGAGCTTTCACCACTCCTTTCTCACTTGTCCCGCTTCAAAAAACACGTGTAGAATCAAAGCAGCAAAATACCATCAAAGCATAGAGATTTATAACTATAAACAATATAGGATCAGATGTACATTAACCATACAAATGCATATACAAATACAAGATTCATAGATATACAAGTATATGGAGGAAAACTCAAATAGCTTTATTGATAGAAGTAGTAGAAGGGAGGATTACAACCAAGCTGTTTGATCCAGCATCATCCTCCCAGCATGAAAGCCCTCTTCACCTCATTCAAATCAAGATCACCCAACAATACAATGTCTCAAAGAGAAACCAACAACACTTCTTTACAAATTACAAAATTTCAGCCTTTGGATCTCTAGGATGAGGGATCCATATATAGATGTTTACGGGATAGTGAGTCAGCTTCTGGGATTTTGATTAGTGTCATTTCACTAATAGTTCTTAATTCCACATGGAGATTTCATGATCTCTTACTCATCCCTGGGAAAATTCAGAGAGGCAAGTGTCATATGAGCAGTTTCTAGAAGATTCTTTAAGTTTCCACCTAGAAAACTACCTCTTCCATTTGTTTGCTCTCGCTCATCACTCCCTACAGAAGGGATTTTCAGTATGCATTGCACCCACTATGTGTAACAAGTGAGATGCATCGCACCCTCAGCATGGAGCAGTCTATATGGTCCAGTTTTGACCAGTTATGAGCAATGTTTCAAGGAGAACTTCTGGGAAATGATGTAATCAGTTGACCTTGATCATTTAGGGTATGAAACAACACTTTTAGGGGTTTTAGAGCCCTTGGTTTATGGACATATGTGATTGGGGTTGCAGTGCCCAAATATGTCTATAACACCCACCACCCAATATTCAATACAAATTAACAACCCCGAGAACCTTAAGAACTAGCCTAATATCCCAAAAAAAAAAGCTAAATCATATAGAGAGAGCCCTCTCTGGACTTAGGTTGGCTAGAGCCTAAGACTAAAAGTTGGTGTGTGGTTACCTCGGTCATTTTATTTCTTCCTCTAACTTCTAGAGAAAATTTTGAGTGATAACATAGTGGCGACTCCACTGGGAAACCAACAATTCCTCAATCCTAATAAAGCTTTAAGAAATTTCCAATTCTATATTTTAAGCCTCTTAAAGTCATTTGTTAGAAGTTATATTGAAAAATCTCACAAAAACAATTAAAATTTTGAAATTCTGGCTTCTAGGAAGACTCATTTTACTAGGGCTAATCCAGATCCCAATTCTCCCCTAGTAGTTGATAATCCCAACCTGATTTCAAGAAAATCCAAAAAAGAAGAAAGTTCAACTTGTCACACCTTTAGTTAAAGCTAATCCATGTCCTCAAGAGTGGTTGTTTTTAGAAGATCTTCCCTTTGATGAGCAATTTGGTCTTTCATTATTTAAAGCAAAGTCTGAAAGTGAAATATACGACATTGTTCTAGACCCTGAGTTCATTGTACACCTTGAAGTCCAACAGGCCAATAGATCCATTGATGAGTATATTCTAAAATCTCCACAATCATCCATTAATACCACTACTACCCCTGATTTGTCTGAATAGATCTCCACTACTTTGAGTTCACCATTATTCCCTTCGACTTCAGTACCTCCTGAATCCCATGCTGCACCACCATTTACACCTTCACTCCCTTGGCAGCCTATCATTACTCATTCACCACCTACTAGTCTCGGTTATTCATCCACTACTGCATTAATCCCAATTATATCAACCCCACAATTTATCCCATCCCAATCAATAGTAATGGCAAACAAATATGCTCCTCTTGTTTTACCTGCACAACTTCATGCTATGCAGAGTAATATTACCTTGTTTGATGTTATTGGTCAGTACACTACCCAGCAACATGTAAACAAGATGTCTGACTTCTTTGAACTACATGAATTAGACGAAGCCGATGTCTAGATTTGACTCTTTGCCCAATCTTTGACTGTTGATGTTAAGAAGTTGTTTAAAGCCTTCCCAACCAATCACATAGTAAACCTAGCAAACTTCGAAAGGTTTATTATTGATAGGTGGGAAAATAAAAATAATCCCTTACAAATCCTTTCAAAATATGAAAATATTAAGAGAGGACCTAATGAAACAGTTCAAGATTATTGCACTAGATTCAATGGTATATATAATGCAATCCTAGTTAACCTTAGACCCCCACCTGAATTAGCGTTAATAAAGTTCCCTGATGGTTTTGATACTGATATGTCATACCAACTTAGGGAAAGAAACCCCCCTACTTTAGAAGAAATGCAAAGTGTAGTTGTTAGTGTAGAAGCAAATTTGTTAGCTAAAAGGGCTAGAGTTAGAAATGAAAAAAGAACTGCTAAGGAAGAAACTTCACCTTCTGATCTAAAAATAGATAACTTCACTAAAAGCATGGAAAGACTAATGGATAGAATAGGTAACATGGAAAGGAAACCCCAATGGGATAACCAACAAGCACCTCCAATTAGAAACCCAAATTTCATAAATAACCAAAACACAAGGAAAAATGGACCAGATCAAAACATAAGGCCTCCTTTTCAAGAAAATTATGTAGAAACATCCAATCCAGAAAATCCAGAGAATGATACACAAATTAACCTAATGGGAGTAAATGATGAAGACATTGTTTTTCTAACCCAAGATGAGTAGGAACTGTATATGCTGCAGCAATTACACGTACAGTCTGGTGAATAATTTGACTATAAACAAGGATATGACTATGCTATTTTCGAAGTTCACAAGCAATATAATCTAAGAAGAAAAATGAATGTGGATGTCCTTGACCAAACAAAGAAAACAACCCAAAATCAACCCTAGAAGGTAAAAGAAGCCCCTGTGTCAAAGATCCTCCAAATTCTCCCTAGGAAGAACCCAAATCCTTCTGGCCCCATAATTGTAGATATAACCTCTGATCAACCTTCTGCTAATCAACCATCCACTTCAATTTCACTTGAAAATCCACAGAAATAAATCCCCAATAAAGAAAAAGGAACCAATCCTACTCAAATCCCTGCTGCTAAGACTCAAAACCTTCAATCAGAGAAGGCTTCTTTGCCTTTCAATTTGGGAGAAGAGATAGGCAAGCTAAAGATTCCAGTCCCTTTAACAGAACTAATAAAGAATGAACCTTACAAATCCCAGATAAATCAAACCTTAAACTTTGCTGAAAATGAAGATTCAGTTAACTTGTTTGATGATAAACCATGACTTATATTTGGTCCTGATGTTAATGGAAAACCATTAGAAGGAGGAGTTCCACCTTTTTATATAAGCCTTAGTATCCATGACAAGATTCTACACAATGCAATGTTGGATTTTGGAGCCTCTCGCAATTTAATGCCCAAATCAGTAATGGAAAAGTTGAACCTAGACATAACAAGGCCCTACAAAGACTTATTCTTATTTGACTCTACTCAAGTAAAGTGTCTAGGATTAATCAAAGACCTATGTGTTATTTTAGTCCAATATCCTGCCAAAAGCATCCTAATGGACATTGTAGTTGCTAACATCCCACTGAAGTATGGCATGATTTTATCTAGATCATGGGGAGCGAAACTTCAGGGATCTCTTCTGCTAGATATGTCTTATGCAACAACTTCTATTTTTAGACAACCTAAGAAACTATACCAAGAAACCTTAATGAAATATATGGTAAGTAGCCAGGATTGGCCTCAAAACTTTCCCATCTACTCCATACACTCAGATATTGACTCTTTTATTTTCTATAATGTTGATCAAACATAAGAAACACTTTTAGACAGCATTGGTACAGAACCAAAAGAAATTGCAATTTCTATACCACATGAGACTAATCAGACTAAAAATCTATTCAATGGACAAGAAGGTCTAATTGCTTTGAATGATGAAGAGTTTGTTCCACCAGATAGTGAAAACTATGATCATGAGACCTTATGGAATTTAGAGTTTGATGGATTAGTAAATAGGTTAGGAGTAGGAGAAGGAGTGTGGATATATAACATAGAGAATAATTATTCAGAAGGCCATGCATATAGACTGAATTTTAAATGTACAAATAATATAGTTGAATATGAAGCATTAATTTTAGGTCTTAAGCTAGTTAAGAGTTTAGGAGCTAAAAGAGTTTCTATTATGGGAAACTCTGAATTAATTGTGAAACAAATTGATGATGTATATATGACTAAAGACCCTAGATTAAGTTTCTAAGAGATACTATTGTAGAAATATTAAACACTTTCTTAGAAACAAAGCGTACACTCATCCCTAGGAAACATAACTTGCAAGCCCATAGTTTAGCAATGTTTGCCAACACTTGTAAATTACCCTCCCACCCTAACTATCACTACACTGCTAAAGTTAGGCACAGACTTGCCATTCTTGATAATTTGAAGAACTGGCAAATATTTACTAATGATAAGCAGATAAATAACTGTTTTCTTTCAGAAGAAGAATTTGTAAATAATAATATAGATATTGATACATCCATAGATCCTGACACTAAGGATAAGATAGAAATAAACAAGATAGAACATGATAAAATAGATAGACTTAACCCAACTAAATTAAACAAATCAAATGTAGATAACTTAGATATAATGGAAATTGATGAAATGATCAACGAAGAAACTGAAGTAATTAATCTTAAGGATAACTTCTTACCAAAGGGATTAACCCCTCTGGAAGATTTATTGGATTCAAATGATGTTCCTAAGAAACCTAAGATGGAACCATTAAGATCTGACATTGAGGAATGCAACATAGGCACTGATGAAAGTCCAAAATTGATCAAACTTTCAAAATCATTACCTTCAACTGAAATAGTTGAAAGAATTTTGGGATGTTTTTGCTTGGAGTTACAAGGACCTTAAATCCTATGACACCAACATCATCCATCACACTATTCCTATAAAAGAAAATCAAAAGCCTTTCAAACAGAAACTAATGAGGATCAACCCTGTCTTATTACCTGCCATAGAAAAAGAAATTCAAAGAATCTATGATGCTAAAATAATTGCACCAATCAGATTCTCTGATTGGGTATCAAACTTAGTGCCAACAAGAAAGAAAACTGGTGAGACTTGTCCTGACGATGAACCACACTAGTTGGTTCAAAACACGTCGACAAAGGTCTTTATACATGTGATTTACACCGAAATTCTTTTTATAACTATGATGGATCACAGAAGCTTGAATTCTACAAGAAAGAAAGCTGGTGAGATCAGACTCTGTGTGGATCTCAAAAACCTCAATCAAGTATCACTGAAAGACAATTACCCTCTCCCCAAGATGGATCACATTTTGCAGAGAGTCGTTGGATCAACCAGAATCTCATTATTGGATGGGTTTTCTGGTTATAATCAAATCTTAGTTCATCCTGATGACCAACCCAAAACTGCCTTTACTATTCCTTCGGGCACTTTATGTACGTGAAAATGCATTTTGGGCTAATGAATGCAGGATCCATTTTCAAGAGGGCTATGGATATAGCCTTTTCCTGAAGAAATTCATGATTTCCTTGTGATATATATAGATGACATTCCTGTGTTTTCAAAGTCTGACAATCAACATTTAGATCATTTAAGGCAAGTCTTTATAAAATGTAGGAATTTTGGAATCTCCTTGAACCCCAAAAAGTCCTTGGTTGGTTTAGAGGAAGGAAAGTTATTAGGTCACATAATCTCCAGAGAAATAGACCCAGCAAGAATAGAAGCCATCTTATAAATAAGACACCCCAGGAACATTAGAGAATTACAAGCTTTCTTAGGAAAAATCAATTTTCTTAGAAGATTTATATCTAACCTAGTAGAATTAATTAGATCACTTAACAGTATGCTGAAAAAATACTCCACAATAAAATGCACTGTTGAGGCTAAGAAATCCTTTGAAGACATCAAACTAACCTTAACTAAAACACTAGTACTAATAGGTCCCAAGTTTGATAGAGATTTCACTTTATTTTCATTTTCTTTAGAGTGCACAATAGATGTAGTCCTATTACAGAAAAATGACCAGGGCTATGAACAACCCATTGCTTTCTTTAGCAAATCCCTGAGAGATTCCCCCTTGAAATACAATATAATCGAGAAAAAAGCCTTGGATTTGGTCAAATCCATTAAAGATTTTAGGGTATACATCCTAAATTCTCACATAGTAGCCTATGTTCCTAATTCAGTAGTAAAAGACACCTAACTCAGGATGGTCCAGATGGAAAGAGAGGGAAGTGGATTGCTACTATCTTAGAATATGATATAGAGATTAAACCAACAAAGTTAATCAAGGGCCAAGGTTTAGCCAAGCTAATGGTTGAATCGAATTGTCAGGCCTTGGATATTAACTTTTTTGCAGTAATAAATAATGAAGAGGAGATGGAGACTCCACTAATCAGCCTGGCCTTTCTTGAATCACCATGGTATGTTGATATTTGTTATTTTTATTAACTTTACAAGCTCCTCTTGAATTATCTAGGACTAAAAACAAGTTTTTAAAGATGAAATCCTCTAGATTTTGTATATTAGACAATGTTTTGTTTTGGAGAGACCATGAAGGTATTCTTCTCAATTTCTTATTAAAAGAAGAAGTTGACAAAATTTTACAAGAGTTTCATGCAGGTGAATATGGAGGACACATTTACTGGAAGACTATCGTAGATAAAATCCTTAGAGATGGTTTATACTGGCCTACCTTGTTTGCTGATTTCAAGAAATATGTGACCTTCTATCACAAATGTCAAATCTTTGAGGGAAAGAAAAAGCTCTTACCATTACCCCTCAAGCCATTCTCTGCTGAAATACCTTTTCAACAATGGGGTCTCGACTTCATTGGTGAAATTCACCCACCCTCCTCTGCCCAACACAAATGGACCTTACTGCCACTAACTACTTTAAAAATGAATAGAGGCCATACCTTCAAGGCAAGTCACATATACTGTTATCATAACCTTCCTTGAAACCAATATTCTATCTAGATTTGGGTGTCCAACTAAGCTCATTGCTGATAATGCAACAACCTTTAAATCCAAAAGAATGATAAATTTCTACAATAAATCCCATATCACCCTTGGCCATTCCAAAACATAATACCCTCAAGGTAATGGACTAGTTGAATCCTAAAACGAAAGCCTAGTAAATATCATCAAAACGTTACTAGAAGACAATGAGAAAACATGGAATAAAAAGCTAGTTAATGCCTTATGGGCAGACAGATTGACTACAAAGAAATCAATTGGTACTTCTCCCTATCAACTAGTTTATGGAATGGAAGTTGTCTTTCCATCCTCTTTGGGAGTACCAGTAATGAAGATACTTCAAGAAATACAGGTTGAACCAAATAGTATCCAAAGAAGAATCAACCAAACAATACATCTACAACAAAAAAGAGAAGAGGTTTATGTCAAGTCCCAAGTTGTGCAAGAAAAGATAAAGAAGATTTTTTATAAGAGAACCAAGGCTGATGATTTCTACATTGGTGACAAAGTGCTAAAGTGGGACCCAAAAAGGGAAGATAAAGGAAAACATGGGAAATTTGATTAGCTATAGAAAGGTCCCTATGTCGTTTATGCTTATAGAGGAATTAATGCTTTCTTCTTAAGAGAAATTGATGCTACAGATGCAGAAGGTGGGCTAGCTAATTGTCGAATGCTGAAACACTACTTTGAACCTAATTACAAATTTTCATTTGTCTATATTCTATTTTCAAAATTCTAGTTTGGATTGGATAATGATATTTGAAGTTGAAGCCCAAAGGGAAGGCTCTAAGCTTTGAAGAATTTATTATCATAAGTATCAACAATGTAGATCCATAGAAGGACACTTTGCAAGGCAACATCAACAAAAATTCGAAGGCTACTGATCCATAAATTTCTTAACATTTCACAAGGAAATTCCATCCCCAAGTGTAGCCACTATTAGGTTCCTATACCAATAGGAGTCATAATTTTGAATGTCTAAGGTTAAGCCTTGTAATATTGTATATACCTTTACTTTCTGTAAATGTTTTCCGTATTATAAAAATTTAAAAATGTAAAGAGGATATGTCCTAAAATAAAAATCAAAGGAGAAAAGAATAAGAAAAGGTCAAAAAAATGAAAGAATATGAACCCCAAAAACAAAAGAACCATGAAAGTGTGCAAGTCTAAATGCCACTACTATTTACTTTTATGCATAATAATGATTGTGTGCAACTTGTTATTCATGCCACAATCTATGGTAATTGAATAGTTTAATCTTGGTTATTCAATGCTTTGAATTTCATGTTTATAGATTAGAGAATAAAATCTGACTAAACAGTTCAATCTTGGCAGATCATAATTAGGTAAAGAAAATAAAAGGAGCTCATAAGTTTAATCTGAGCCCTTGGATGATATAAGGTTAAGATTAGATAGATTTACTTTCCAAAAAAAAAATAGATGAATAAAGGTTTGCTAGCCTAAATGCACCCTAAGAAATGAAGAAAATATGTTAGAGGTAAGAAATGGTTAAATAGAAGAAAGGTTACTGAACTACAAAGTTACTTGGATCAAAGAACATGCATCATGCTTATACACATCTTTCAACATGTATGATCAACTATGAAGGCAAAGGCAAAGATTTACAAGTTCATGTTGTTAACTTCCCCTCATTCACTTTTCCCCTTTATTTACTAATTTTCTATCTACAAATATGTTTTAAGTACTTTTAACCCTACAAGTCAAAGAGGCTCAAAGAATTTCTTTGACTTTTGGAGGGACTGAACCCTCGGCTTAATGACTTATGGACTCAAGTGCTAGAATCCCCTTCATAAACACAATTTTACTTATTAATTGCTCCTTAGTTTAGGTTATTTCTTTTAATCTATAGCAAAGGATTCTTAATTTCCCTTTGTTTCTGATTACCCCTTGTTCTTTGTTTCAATCCCGGTCTCAGAATTCTTAATTGTTGTATCACCCTGGTTAAAACCTTTTCCATCCCTCTGGCCTAAATACCTACATTCTACTTTGCTATCTTGCCCTTTGAACATTCCCTTTAGTGATTTGATCCAGTTTTGCTACCTTTCTTTTGACTCCATATGCCCAATGGTCTAAAGACATCATTTTATCCATTTATTTCAGGAACCCCAGCACCCAATCTTCAATACAAATCAAAAACCCCTTGAACCTTAAGAACCAGCCTAATATCCCAGCAAAACAAAGCTAAATCATATAGAGAGAGCCCTCTCTAGACTTAGGTTGACTAGATCCTAAGCCTAAAATTTGGTTTTTGGTTACCTTGGTCATTTTCTTTCTTCCTATAACTTTTAGAGAAAATTATGAGTGATAACACCTTTTACAGCCTTACTTTCACGCAATAACTTCATACATGTTTCCAGGAACGTTGTGAGCATAGATGGGTTCATCTCTGGCTCTGGTCTATCTTTTCTTCCTGAAGTGGAGGCATTAGCGAAGTTTCTCTTAGCTTCCATGAACATTTCTTGAGTGCACTCCAAATCAACCTCTACTTCTTTCGCCAGAGCTTTGCGAACCCAAGTACTATCTTCTGGTTGTTTGCCTTTGTCATCTCCCATCGTGAAACCACTTCAAAGCACAATGTTCACATTTAGATATTCCTCACGCGGCTCAAACCTCATCATTTGCAGGTTTTGAATCCTAGGAGGCAATAGCGCTCCTTTGTCGTGTATCCTCACTATCAGTGTAGGACAATATTCTATCTTATGATCAAAAAATGTGCAATACAAACATGATGGTCACGTTGGATTCACGCAATCGTGGGCATAATGTCCTAACCCTCTGCAATTGTAGCATATCAATTGTCCATGACCTCCTCTAGGTCCTCCTTCACCTCGGCCTCGTCTGTGTCCCTGAAATCTTGTTTGCACCACTCCTGCATTCTGATTAAGCGGCCGTGTTTCAACCTGAACTCTGTAGGTGGGAGTTCTATCCATCATCAACTCATAGCTTTTACAAGTTCACTCATCATGTCCCACCGACCTACAAAAGTTGCAGAACAACTGTTGTGAATTTTGCATATACTTCTGTAGCAAGTGGCAGTTGTCTATGGTGTGTTTTCTAACTATTTGACAAATCATGCACCACAAAGCAGGCACCAAGCTAGGTCCTTCTTACGCTTCCAGCCTTAAAGGCATCGGTCCTCCTCCTACGAGGTAATTTGTGAAAACCGAGTAGTGGACCTTGTCATGACCTTGAACCTTGTATTTTACACACCATACCTCTTCGCTCACTTCTCGTCGAGTTGTCTTGTCCTTTTTCAGACTGCATCTCAAGGCATAAATTCTTTAGCTGCTCTCGGATCTGCTGAACTCCCAAGTTGGGATCCTGCATCGGGGACTCTTGTAGCCTCATCGTGATATCTAAGACCTCTACCTGAGTCGTTATCTTCTGCTGCGACAACGCACTCCTTAAATGCAGCATTAACGAAGCTACAAACCACTCGCGATGTTGTCCATCCGTCAGATTCATATTAGCTTTGTGAATCATACATTTCAACCTCTGATCCAACTCCCAAGGAGACTCGCCTAGTAGCATTGTGATCTCTTTGAATCCAATGATTGACTCTACTTCAGACTTCGGCCTGCTAAATTATTTATTTAGCGTCGTTTGGATATCTGCGATTCCCACATTTGGATTATCATCAGAGTGCTTAATATACCAAGTTAGCACGCAATCCTACAAGGCACTAACCAGTGTCGCTTTCTTTATATTTTCATCTGTAACTCTTTGCGCTTCCCATGTAGTCCTTACAACAAGCCAGAATTGGTCTGGATCCTCATTTCCCAAATCTTTGAACACAAACAACTTCATTGTGCTTGCCATATTGAATCGCAGTGGTGGTGGAGGTGGTATGGGTGAAGATGGAGGTGATAGTGGTGAAGTTGGTGGCCGTGTGGGTGGAGGTGGTATTCATGGAATTCATTTCCTTATCAGATGGATCTCACTTTGTGGAGAGACCGTCGTGAGCTCTTCCTCATCCCCTCGCGGAGGTGAAATCAAGGGGCTATTTTCTGGTGCCTTATTTCCTTCGTTCCTTTAAACTTTTCCACTTCGCGTAGCCCCGAACATCAAGGTAACTGCATAACCCTCTTTTCGCACAATAGCATTTTAATCCAAGTATTTAAAAAATTTATGTACTTACCCCGTGGTCCTTTGAGAAAGTGTCGCTCTGCCTCGCTATAGCTGATTGAGGTGTCAACCGCGAACTTAGTAATGAATCCTCCTATAATCCAATCGAGCCACTGATCAATAGCACGTGCGATCTTATCCTTTGATGCTTCCAACCTTCACACTAACTCTAGGGTCCACATAATAGGACCGTTAAGTTTCCACCTTCCTTAGCTATCTACTAGCTTCGTGATCCACTCGTATAGTTCATTAGGGAAGGACACGAAGAATATTTCATGGATCTCCATGTACAGGTAGCAGTCTAACCACTCTTCTTTTGACAATCACGGGTTCCTATTCTCCTATGCTGTGAACTCGTGAATTCTTCTATCCAAACAGCCTTCAATTTCCTTCTTAGTTGGATTCCAATGATACGACATCGAGCATCTCTATGCAGATTCTGGTCCCGGCAACGGAACCATTTGTTGCCTTACGGGGACTTGACCCAAGTTCAGAGTTATTTAGCCAAATAAATCCCTACACCACTGGCCCTTTTAGCATCAGCCCGTGGAGTACGGACTGAAGTCTCACCAAAAGTAGTATGGGGGGATGTTGGAACCAAGTTTCTGCACCCTTGAGATGTTTGTGATGTCGATTTAGTCCAACTAGATGTGCCTTCACACAAGTCGCTTCGCGCACTATTCTAACCTTCAATACCTTCACGATTTGTTATAATCGTCTTTCACGTAGCCCTAACCAGGGGCTAAGATGCTTTAGCGCTACTATGGTAGTGACATGTGCTATTTCCCCAAACTACATCGCGTATCTTACTTATCTTCTTTACAGACCTTACTTAACATCACATAAACAGATATTCTATCTTGTGTTTACTTAATCAACACATGTATACACATTCGCGGATCATATAAGCATTAAAAGTGCAATGAATATCCAATGTAACAGATGCATAAAACATGAAATAGATACACAGAAATGGTAGGTGTTATGAAACCAGCTCAAGAAAAGATAGATCAACGCCTTAGAATTCAGCCTCTTCGAGGGGGCAACCTCCTTGACATTACATAAATGAACAATTATTGGATGATACAAATGAAAAAACCTCCTTTCTATATATAAGAGTCTAAGGAGTCACAATATAACCCAGCCGACTTAACAATAATAATATAAAGCCACAAAAATAACAACAGAGGGATTCTATGGGGCATAGTAATAACAATATGGGGACAATAGGGGCACAACAATATTAATAAGGGGTATAATTACAATAGTAATGGGGTAATCACTAGTATTATAGGAACCCAACATGCCCCTCTCCTTCAAAAAAGTGTTGTCCTCAACGCTTGAGTAGTTCTGGATACTTCTGTATAAAATTCTCATTCTCCCATGTGGAATCTTCAGCAGATAAGTTCTTCCACTTGATAAGATACTC
>APFE030915968.1:40162-71390 GCA_000404065.3 Pinus taeda
TACTAGCCCTTTGAATTCCTTCAAAATAAATTTTCAAACCAATCTTAAGCAAAAATTTAAAAAAAATCTACACACCTTTTTTTTCTTTGTAGGAGCTCGATATTTCCTCTAATGTATCTCTATACTTTCAGAACATCCAGTTCTGAAATTGCTACCTGTGGTAGCCCTCTGTGTCCTCTTTCCAATGCCACCAGTCTGACCCCAATTAGATTCTCCAATGAAGAGTTATGCCAAATCTTCCACAGTGACCTGATTATAGACCTTTTCAGAAGAGCTAACTTGTATGAAGTGCCACGTGTCACTATTTGGACCTATGGCTTTGAAAAATATCTAGAAGAAACTACAGTCCGTCCTCTTTCTGTACCTTATTGTGAAATTTCAATCCGATGCTCGGAGACAAAGCTATGACGATTTTCCCCAGGTCACCTGTTTGGAATGTAATTTAGGAGTCTGCAAAAAGACCAACTTCCTCAAATCATATCTCCGCAAATATAGCGCTAAAAGATTTGAAATTTGGACCCGAGCTGTAGCGCGATGTCTTCTCAAATGGGTTTTTTTTTTACTTCTGAAACGTCGCATAAAACAAGTTATAGCGAAAATTCCACGATGACCTATTTGGAGCAGCGAAACCCTAGAACTTAGCTCTGATACCAAATGTTATGAAACCAGCTCAAGAAAAGATAGAAAAGATAGATCAACGCCTTAGAATTCAACCTCTTTGAGGGGGAAACCTCCTTTACATTCCATAAATGAACAATTCTTGGAAGATACAAATGACAAAACCTCCTTTCTATATATAGGAGTCTATGGAGTCACAATATAACCCAACCGACCTAACAATAATAATATAAAGCCACAAAAATAAAAATAGAGGGATTCTATGGGGCACAGTAATAACAATATGGGGGCAATAGGGGAACAACAATATTAATAAGGGGTACAACTACCATAGTAATGGGGTAATCACTAGTATTATAGGGACCCAACAGTAGGAAACTTCTCTTTATTAATACTTCCAACAGTTACAGTCTCGACTCGCCCTGCGCACTCAATTGTAGGGGTCTGTGCACTCATCTGCGAACTACTAGGCCTCTGTGCACTCAGCTGTAGAGCCTTCTCCTACTCTATGATCCAAAACTAGACTTTACTCCACATATATGACTCAATTATTCATCTTCATCTTGATTGTCATGTCTTAACTACTTAGAGACTTGCTCTATTTATACAATCCCATGGTCCGCAGACCGTGGGTAGATCTCTATAGCTGACTTTACAATAACAAAATTAAGGGCAAACAACCCTATGACTTTTTTACAAGCTACATGCTTTGCGCCCACAAAATGTGGAGTCTTTACATTGGAATTACAATCTTTGACCAAAATCTTAGCTCTAAGCCCCAAAACTTCTCTTTGGGGATCTCTAAGCCCCAAAAATTCCCTTGGGGGATCCCGCATCCAAAATCTCCTTGAGACCTTTCCAATGATATACAATTTGTCTCAATTCGACTCTCAGATCAAAATATATGGCCATTCAAGGATTAGTCTATCAGATAGTTCCACATCATATTGACCTGCCACGTGGCACCCACATGGCTATTTGAGTAAACCACCTCACAACCACATGGCAACGTTACCTTGGCTTTTGGCTCACCTGCACTAGATCATGAATTAACCCCTCTCTATGGTTCACATGGTCCAAACCATAACATATAGATGATTTATGCAATGTATGAGAGTGTGGACCCTTCATGGCCACATCAACCTAGGAATAGAATCTCAGAGATATTCCTTGCAGTCCCCCATTACAAATTTCGAGGAAAAGGGAGTAGTGTTACATGGATTTAATCATGGACCCTCCTTCAACATGTACCAAAAATATAAGTTTCCACTACATGCTCAACTCTACCATGCCACATCATCTTTTCTTATGAGACATTCAAACCACTAAGGTTACATGGAGAATCCACCTGGCCACTTGCCACCTCATCTCATCTCTAACCAATCATGTAGTCTTGTTCCTTCACATCCATGCATGTGGTTCTATCATGCCACGTCACCCTAGGGATTAAATCATGATGGGTTGCACTCAACTTCATTGGAAATCGCGGGGGTTAGGGCACCAGGGTGGCTTCAGTGTCCTATTCCACTATGGTGATGTCACCTTCCACATGGCACGACTCTAATTATGCCATGTGTCACCTACATCTAGGCCACTTGGCTTTGCAAAAACCCTTAAGTTAGCTAACATGTGTCTGCCTTCCAAGATGGAACATGGATTTGACTCCATGTCACCTACCACACTGGCTTGGGATCTTTCCTTACCCTCCACTTAATGGTAAGTTCAATTTTTACATTATAAGTGATTATGGGGTTCCTCTACGTTGATGCACCAAATGCATAAGAATATGACCCACTATCGCACCATCCAAACATTTTAATCCCAATAGGAATTTCCCTACCTCCCATCGAAATATGAGGTACCAAACCTTTGGGACACATGAACAACTCTAACACTTTGCAACATATGAAGGTTAGGAACTCTCTCGCATAGTCCCTTACTCATGGGTTCAGTTCACATGGTTGTAACGAGACTTAAAATTGTTCCTCCAAAGGGCTCATGGTTACTACCCCAAAAATATGCATGGGATTACACCCATTTGATTTTACATAGCTCTTTAGAGATATCCCTCCTATGCTTGGTATCCTTCCAAACCTATCAACTTGTGGTGTGTGTGTATATATAGAATACTTAAAGTGATTGTGTTGTCACTAGCCTCCCACTGTCTCTTCTAAGCTTATGGTTTAACCTATCTCAGCTATATATATATGTGTGTGTGTGTGTGTGTGTGTGTGTGTGTGTGTGTGTGTGCTAGACCTACCCACACATGCATATAAAAACAACTTTTCCTCCATAGCTTACAAGATTTATACCAAGGTTGAATGTCCAAATTCATTTCCATTCTAGACATCTATTTAAATTAACATATATTTTCCCATCTTACCATACATGGACCTTAAGCCAAATTCCAAGCTCCAGATGAACACCAAAAATAAGCTCATTCCTGCAAACATATTCTAGGTACTTTTAATGCATTTCCATTCCAGATTGACATCCTTAGATATTCACCGGAGAAAATTAGCAACCTTGTGCCAGCATATAATAGTCATTACATGAAAACAAAATTTACATAGATATATCTTTCCTAATGGATTAAATTTTTTCTCATCCATGGCATAGAACTTGGCATTATTCATTCACATAGTAATTTAGCATGTCTCAACAATAATGTGGGCAATAAAACAACACATTACTCTATGAAGAATATTTGTCCTTTCTGGGTTTATAGATTGGAGACAAAACCTACTAACCATTCTCTTAACAGAGTATAATCATTGTAGACATCCACCCATATCTTCAATAGTTAGGCACCTACAAGATTACAAATCCATTGCATACAAGAAAATTAGACTAGGATTATGCTCAATTTAACATAGGAATATAAGCCATTCCATGTCCATGCGTTCATAACAATAGTGTTCATTCATACAAGAATGCCTTATTATTTAGCATTACAAGCCATGATAAATCAATACATTAAACAAGGATAAAGCATTATGAACATAAGAGTCATAAGAAAACACTTATTTTGGAGAGATTGAACTGGACCGTGATTGGGACTTCAATTCTCCACTCAACTTTAGAAAAGCTACGACCAAGCCTTTCTTGTAGCTATCAACCCCAATCCAAATTCTAGAGCTTGACGATGAGTACTTAAGGGATTAATCCAAATATGCTAACTAAAATAGGGTCTCCAAGGGACCATCAACCTCCACCAAACAGCTACTTCTTGTGGTCCATATATCTTACGGAATCAAAAGTTCCACCACCTCCACTCTTCAACTACTTTATGCAATCCATGTCTCACAGGGAATCCATAGGCCTACCATCTCCACCCTAAAATTATAAATGGAATCCAAAGGCTCATACCTCCACCCTCAAATTATAAAGGGAGTCCAAAGGTTATACCTCCAATCTCAAACTGGCAAGGGAATGCAAAGGCTCATACCTCCACCCTCAAATTAGCAAGGGCATCCAGAGGCTATACCTACACCTTCAAACTAGTAAGGGAATCCATAATCCCATACCTCGACCCCCAAATTAGGAAGGGAATCCATAGGTTCATACATCTACCCTAAAATCAACAAGGGAATCCAGAGGCTATGCCTGCGCACTCAAATAAAAAATGGAATCCATAGGCTATACCTCTACCTTAAAATCAGAAAAGGAGTCCAAAGGCTCATACCTCCACCCTCAAATAAGAAAGAGAATCTAGAGGATATATCTCCACCCTCAAATTAGCAATAGAATCCAAAGACTCATACCTCCACCATAAAATTAGCAAGGTGTTCCAAAGGCTCATACCTCCACCATCAAATCAGAAAGGAATCTACAAGTTGTACATCCACCATAAAATTAGCAAGGGAATCCATATTTATACCCCCACCCTAAAATCAGCAAGGGAATCTAGAGGCTCATACATCCACCCTCAAATTAGCAAGAGAATCCATAGGTTATAACTCCACCCTCAATTTAGCAAGGGAATCTAGAGGCTCATACCTACACTCGCAAATCATTCTGGGAATCTGAAGGCTATGCCTTCACCCTAAAATCAACAAGGAAATCTAGAGGCTATACCTCCACCCTCAAATCAATAAAGGAAACTAGATATCACTATAAAAACCAAGTAAACAAATAGATGGCGCTAAAGAACTCTCCTTACCATGAATCCAAGGAGTAGGTCTCCACCCATGCTGGCAAGGGGATCTAGAGAAAACCATCTCCACCCTTAAGTCTTACATGGAATCCAAAGACCACTACCCTCACTTGAGAGATAGTCTTATCTCCACCCAATGCTCCAACAATTTTTTTCTCTACGCCTTGCATTCTAATAGTAGCACAGAGTTGTCTTCTCTTTTTCCTTCCTACACTATGGCGTTTCTTTTTCTATAGCACAGCTATTAATTTTTCCATTATTCTCCTCTAGCATTCTCTTGCCCTCTGTATTTTTTGCCCCAATGCATGAGAAGGAAAAATTCCCTTCAATAATGTTCTCCTCCTTGAAGTTTCTCCACTGACCAACCATATCCTTGTCTTTTCGTGTGTTTTCACAAGCTCTCCTCATGGAAAACATAGCCCATAGATCATCATAATTGTGGTCCTTTTCTTGCTTGTAATTTTTTCCCAACCAATTCATGGGCCTGTCCGTTTTTTTAGATTGACTATTGACATAATCAACTTCATTAAACAACCCAATCAACTCATTACTAGTATTTAAAACAAATGAATTCCCCTAGCAATATCCCTCCTCAAACTCTAGAATCCTTCTGCCAATTCTCAGGACTTTTTAAGTTATAATAAAAATATATGAAAATGTCTACAATTTTTGTAAGAGGGGGAAACTTTCCCAAAGGGGTTGTCACAAACCATTCCCCTTTGGAGGAACACCATCCTCAATGTTCTATTATCGAACAAAAAATAGAAGCATGCTTTAAACCCAAGCACAAATGATTTGGAGATTTATATACATAGCTCTTATAATTACAATTTCCATATATAGTTGTTTGCCTAAAAACTAAATCAACATGAATTTTTTTCCTTGGATTGGCCTTTCTATGGATCCTTGCAGTATCCTTAGTTATTTTTGATGCACACTCTAACATCTTCAAGTCATTTGTTTTTTGTCTTGCAACCAACTCCATTCACCAATACCAGGCAATTCCCATGCTTTATTGTAACATGGCATACAATCTCTTATAAGAGTCATTGTAAAGAAATTGTAATGATTTCAAGTATACCTCTCATATTTTCCATCAGTATATCAAGGGGTTCTAGAGGTGTCCCACCTCCATACTATTCCCAAACAATGGAATCCAGAGTCCAGAGTGCCTCCACCTAACAATTTAGGAATCCAGAGTGCACTGTGACCACCCAGGAACAATCAAGTTAAGGAATCCATGGCACCTACAACTCCACCCCACAACTGATTCAGGGAATCCAAAGTTACTACAACTCCACCGCACAATCTGTTCATGGAATCCATAATTACTGGTGCTCCACCTCAACCATATGAATCTAGAGCACTTGCTCCAATTGCGTGTCTTTTCCTCACTGTACCATGTGCACCCACAACCCAAATACCGAACATGTGGTTCCTTAAATATTTTGTTCTTGTCCCATCATGCCACAAATGAAATTGCTTTCATTTTGTTGATATATCCTTTAGCATTCCTTATTCATAATAAAAATATGGGCATAATATAAAAATCATATCCAAATGATATTAAAATTATAAATCGATTAGGACTACTTCTAGTCAATTTATTCCTCACACAATTGGGAATATTTCCCTGCCATACATATTTGCATTAAATAAATTTAAGCAATCCTTCTTCCACAAGAATGACACCTGATAAAACCCTATCAATGATAATGGCATATTTATTTATTTATATAGGTCAACATGATCATGAACATAATACATGTTTTCATATGTGAATAGATTCAAGGTCAAGAGAACCTCCTTTGTGTCATTTTTCATAGTTTCCATATCGTTTTCCACTATCCCATGGATTATACGAACCCACTTAACTATTCCAAGCTACCTAGAACCCCTTAGGTGGCCTTATCAAGTTACCGAAATATGGCAGTTACAATTCTTGCCACCCACATAGTCATAGTTTTAAGGATAACTTGATTATCCTACTAATATGATGGTTCTCTACCAAAGTCCTCTCATAATCGATGTTGGAGGGATTAGTCAACCTAGTCGACTAGCGCAAGAAAGTTAGAACAAGCAAATGTAATTCATTTGACAAGCTTGTTAAGTCGATCAGTAAGTTGGATTGAGTTAAGTATGGTCAACAATTAATTTGTTGTAACTATCTCAACATGGTAGTTATATGTGAATGCATCAATTCCCTTTTGAGAGATATAATACAATGTGTGATTCTCTTGGTTCTCTTCTGCTCATGTATCTTCTTGTTCTCTCAATTATGTGCTTTTCTATGTGAATTACCGATGTCCTTACTATTGGTAACCATGCATATTTTTCCCTAGATTACAACATTGGTTCTATTGCCAATAGCTTTGGACTTGAATCATAAAAATATGCAAGAACAATTTTTAACATTGGAATAGATGCAACTGTGATGGGAAATTAAAATCAATAACTACTTGAAGGACTATGCACGAAGGAACAAACTATCATTAGTAGAATCCAAAGCCAATTTTTTCATAGAAGTGCATGAACAATTTATTCAAGGTGCCCCAATGAAAATCAAGAAATTCCTCAACCGAGTTGCTCATGAAAAAACCTCAAAGTTAATTTGATTCCCAACTATTATTGAATTTATTAAATGGTGGTCAAACAAATCTGCATAAGTGATTCGACTCCATTTTTTACGTTTTTTGCGAAGAACTAGCAATAGAAGAAAGAACCTATATTGAACATATCAAAGCTAGGTTCTTCAACGATTTGAATGATAGTTTCCTTTACTTGATTCCCATCCTTCTGCATAAGTTCCTCCTTGATAAGGGTGCAAGTCATATCATCAAGTACTGATCTCTATTTCAGATTCCAATAAACAATGACAAAAAATAATGGCATATCGACTGCTTGAACTTCCTCGATGCCCAATGTAAAGATACAAAGAATCCTCACATTAATTTTTAAGCTAATAAACATGGCTATTATGTACTCCCTCACTAATAGACACTAATTCGGGTTGGCATGGGGGGGAAGGGGTTATGAGTTGTAATAAATAAAGAAAAACAAAAAGAAAGAAGTAAAGTTGGATAAGTAGTTGAAAGTTATAAATATGGAAGGAAGAAGGTCGAATGACAAAAAACAAAAACAAGAAAGTACCCAATAGAAGAATAATTCACAATATAATCACTCAACCGACTTCAAGAAAAGAGCAAGGGAAAAAATAAAACAACAACATCAACGAATATGAGAAGAGTCTTAAATAATGAGAATGAAAAATCAAAGTGCGTGAGTGAAGATGCACTAAACTCCTTAGATTATTTTAGAGGTGTAGCACTGCTCTCTACGATAGAAAATAATGGTTTTTTAATAAGTCCTAGAAGGCAAGTAGACATAATGGAAATTGATTACTTTGGTCCTATGATATGAAAAATTCTAACTGTATCAATAGCAAGCTCCACTATTAGATAATTCCTTTAACAAACATCATACAATAATTCAGACATGCTCGTTCTTTGGCACAATGAAGATCAACAAAGGAATCAACTAGAATTTGTAAATCTTGATGAGAATCAACTAAAGAGTGAGAGTAAATAAATTGAACAAGTACTTCTCTAACTCAGTAATCTCATGATCATACCCCCCACTGCAATTAGTATTAGTCGAAGTCAAAAGTACAAATTTTGTCAACAAAGAGTCATGACCCACAGTGAGTCAGTTTACCAAATATATAGATAAAGTTTGCCATACCGACGAGTTATTCTTCAAAGACACCATGGAAAATTAAGGAAGAATCACACATGTGAGCAATTGACCCATTGTTCCTATCATCATCAACTAGTTAAGTAATATTCAAACATCTGGAACATTGAAACCTCTGATAAGTAAAATGGGATTAAACCACACACCCCTCTATCAGGGTGATGGGGACCTAAAAAATAATTGGTTCATTTGTGAAAAAATCTAGTTTTCTAATGATATTACTCATGAGGAATAACAAATGTTCAATTTTTAGCAACCTTGAGGAAATGTGCACTAACATGGTTCACGAATCTCACTAAGAAGCAACCAAAATCAAAGGACAAAATTAAAACTTGCTTTCTCACTTTATTCAAGGCCCAAGATGTAAAAGATCTAGAAACATGGAAGCTAAAGGAAATTAAGCAATTCCCCCATGAAACAATGTGAGAATATGGCAAAAGATTCAAATATTTGTTGAGCGAGATCCCATATATCATCGACACAAACTTATTAGTTCAATGGTATGTGGCTGGTCTTCTCCAAAATATATGTGTCCCACTAAGAATGCATGAATTCAAAAGTTGTGAAGAGGCTCTCAAGTTGGCTCAACATTTTGAAACAAACAACAAAGGTCAAACGACTATCTCATCGATTGCTAATAAAATTGAAGACAAAATTGAGCAACAATAGAATTCGTTGTTTGCATTAACACTTCAAAAGAATAACTTATGGTGTACTAATTTTTGGGCTGAAGGGCACACTAAGGATACTTGTAAATTAGTTGACTACTTTGATCAAGATATCTAACGAATACAATCTGACAAATATTGTGACATTTTTCAAATCGCTTCAAATCATACAACTAAATATTATTAGTACAATCTTCATAGCTCTAAGCTGAAATGGTGGGCCATTTGTGAATATAATACACATTCAACGGAAGAATTTCCACTCAATGGAAATAAAAATCCAAATTAACACGTCATCCATTATATTCAAACTATAGATCAATTTAACAAGCCACCAACATACGGAGGAAGAGGAAACGACTGAGGAGGATATGTTCACCGATTAGGGGGATACAATATCAGAGGTTAAGGTCATGGTTTAGGTTGAGGAATGTTTTACTTCTTTAATTATTGGCAAGAGGGACACACAACCCTAAACTTCCCATTAAAATATAAGACTGACTTGTACTCCTACAATATGTGTGGCTTGCAGGATCATTCCTTGAAAGATTGCCTTGAGATCATTGAAAATGTTTTGAATAAAAGAACTATGAATTTACTCCAAACTATCCCAAAATAAGGTATCTTGAATTCAAAAAATATTCATATTGCTAAAAGGTTGGGCACTAGAAGTGATAACACTAACACAATCAACAAGTTATTCAACCAATAAAAAATACGACTAGACACCCAGATATGTAGGTATACAATGACACAAAGACAAGATCACTCAAATTTGTTACAAAAGAAGTTGACTTACAAAAGCTAGTAAAGTATGTCATATTAGAAGAGTTTTTGGAGTTTCTAGGGGATGAAAATTTGGTTGGACATCTAGTATAGCTTTGGAACATGCTAAAATATTGCAACGGAAGTAGGGAGAAATGTAAAAATGCACAATAGTTGTCACAAGGAAAAAAATTCAAAGATCACAATACACAGGTTGAACTAGAAATGAATTGTTATATGGTGAGACAAGTCATTGTCGACTTTGGGTCACTAATTAATATACTCCCATAAGAAACATGGATTAGCATGGGAAGACTAAATTTTCATGAGACGACCAATTATCTTAAAATTCTCGATCACAGATTCATTGAACTTATTGTGACATTAAGGAAAGTAAAAACCTCAATCATGGTCATCCTAATAATAGTCAATTTTGAAGTCATTGACCTAGTTGATGGAATACTTGCATATCCTGAACTAGTTGGTATATCATCGGGATGGAGGAAAAAAGTGACTATATCATTAGAGAAAGACAAAATTAAGCTCAAATGTAGCAACGAGAAAATTATTATTCCTTTGGAGCCCCATGAAGGAAAACCATGGGTTGAAACTTGAAGCTTGCAAAGAAGAATAAAAAATAAGAAAATCGTACCAAGTACTACACGAAGGTCAAGATAATGTGAAACCAAATGTCTTCAATGAAATTTTAATAGGCTCACCTCTCTCCATTGGTCAGAATTCTAACATAGATCCCTATGAGTGGCAAGTCAAAAACTATGAATCAATAGAGAGAATTTTGGACGATTGAAGCAATCCCAACAACAAATATAAGACCCTATTTTTCTATTAAAGAAATGCCTAATATTAAAGAAAAGAACTATAGAGGAACATTGTCATTGCTATCGACTAATTTAATGTAATATTCTACTAGGATGATTTGATTTAAAGAATGAGATTTCCCTGTTAACCATGTCAAACTAGTAAAACATTTATTGGTGAACAAGGAATGATGTAAATTTTGGTGAAAATCTTTATAGGTCAATTGAAAAGATGGTCGAACACCCACTCATATTGACTCCAAATATGGAAAATAGAGACGACATATTTTATTGAATTATTTGGAGGTCAGAAGGTTTCTATGCAAGAAAATATACCCATATTTAGCCCCATACAAGACCTTGTCCTTAACATACAGAACTGTGAGTCAGATGGCATAGGATCAGATATAAAGATGAGATAGTCTGGTGTTAATGTTTCTGAATAATTTAGACAACTTTTCCAAGAAATGGTATAAAAATGAAGAATCTCAAGGGAAATATTTATAATGGAAAGAGTTAAAAGAAAATTTCATTAAGGATTTTGAACTTAATTAGGAGGAACGTGAATTGACTAACGCAGTTTAGGAAAAATAAAATAAAAATATTTTATAAAGGAAAATCTATATGACAGTAAATAATCAATAGTCAATGTATCATCAACCTATAATTATATGTCATGTACATCACAACAAAAAATGGCTAGTTAGTTAGAAATGGAAGAATCCCTTATCCCTAGCCAAAGATGTTTTTTGGAAGAAATATCATCAAGAAAATCAGAAACAAATAAAATTAGTGTACAAAATTCAAAAGAAATAAATTTAGAAACCCAATAACCCAGACTTTCCACCTGCATACTAAGAAATAAAATTTGGGGACTAGAAACTCAATGAGTCAAAGGCGCGAGACAAGATGGATGTGGAAGTGAAGAAATGAGAAGTCGAAATATCAAATGATGATTGACCAAATATCACCCAACTTGGTGACTATTGGTTGGAGAAACAAATTTAAAAATTTTTGGACTTACTCAAAGAATATAAAGATGTATTTTCCAATGTCTATGAATATTTAAATAAATGGGGGATATGAAAATCAACATCATCCTAGGATCTGAGCCAATTAAAAAGAGACCTTACAAGCTTGCCCATAAGTATAACCCAATATTCAGAAGGAAATAGAGGGGATGCTTTCTGCTGATATCATCTACCCAATTTAGACATCATAATGGGCAAGTTGCATCGTTGTGCAACCCAAAAATCATGACCTGACTAAACTGTGCATATTTATTTATTACCATGGCTTGAATAAATTAACAGTGACTAATCCATTTCCTACTTTGTTCACTAACAAAATCATAAATGAAGTCATAGGGCATGATGAATGTTATTATTTGATAGATGGTTTCTCAGGGTACAATCAAGTACCTATTGCAGAACAAGATAGGGGGGAAACAACATTTGTCATTGAATTTGGTTCTTTTTCTTATTGGGAAATTCATTTTTAACTAAATAATGGTATAGTTGTATTTTCATGAATCGTCATCAAATATTTCCTAGAATATATTTATAAAAAAAGCGGTAGTCTACTTTGAAAATTGGATGGTTTATACATTGTTTAAATATCATATACAATGGCTCGGACTAATTTTGGAAAGATGAAGATAGATTTGCTTATCATTGAACATTAAAAAATGTATCTTTGCAACACCCATTGGAATATTTCTAGGTCATTTGGTTTCAAAGGTGGAATGAAAGTTAATATAGAAAATACCAAACTAATTTTAGACTTGAAATGTCCCGTGAATAAAAAGAAAATTAAAATATTTTTGGGCCATATTGGTTGCTATAGATGGTTCATTAGAAACTACTATGATATAAAATTTCCCATAGATGAACTTCTAATGAAATATGTTCCATTTATCTGGTTGAATTAGTGTGGTTAGTCATCCAATTGCTAAAAAGGAAATTAGTCAAAGAACCCATACTTAAGTTTCCTAAATGGTCAAAGAAATTTCATGTGCATGTAAATGCATCAAATGTGGCAGTTGGTGTATTCCTGACACAACCTAATGAATGAATATTCCATTTGGAAGCTTAATAAAGCCAAAAGAAATTATTCAACAACTGAAAGAGAAGCTCTAGCCATGATCTTCACTTTGCATAAATTTCAACATTACATCCCTGAAAACCCATTTGTATTTTGTACTGATCATCAAGCACTAAATTACCTTGTTAATAAAATGGTTCATCAAGGGAACATCTATAAATGGTTATTATTATTTCAAGAATTTGAATTTGAAGTTATTGTTCGAGTGGGTACAAAGAATGTCAGTCCTAACCATTTCTCCCGACTAGAATTTGGAGAAGAATTGATGGATATTGAAGATGACCTCCCAGATGCACACTTGTTTAAAATTGAAGTGATCATTGTAGAGATTGTTGATATATCAGAATTTTTACACATGGGAAAGGCACCCGGTGGATCATATGAAAATAAGAAATAGATTCTCGCTATTAAAGAAATTCCATTTACATTTATAAATAAACAATTATATAAAATTGGTAGAAATGAGCTACTTTAGAGATGTGACTTGGAACATGTAAGGGATGGAATTATTGATGAGGCATAAAAAGGGGGAGTTGGAGTTCATTATCAAGGTGACACAACCGCAAGTAAAATGCTACGATTTGGGTTGAGGTGGCCAAAAATATTTCAAGACTATCAAATACATGTATAAAAATGTGATATATACCAAAGATTCAGGAGACCACTACCTAAACACCAAATTTCATTAAATTCAATTATTCCATCACTACTTTTTGAGATTTGGGCAATCAACTTCTTCAAACTATTTCCCAAGAGAGATAAACGTATGGGAGAAATTCTCATCATAACAATAATGGAATATCTATTGAAGTGGGAAAAAGAAAAACCAATCGAATCATGTACAAAAGTAACAGCAAAATTCATATATGAAATATAGTAACTCGATTTGGTTTTCCTATGGTCATAATTATTAATAGAGGGAATCATTTTGTAAATGATACAATTCAAACATTAATGAATAACTTCATGATCGAGCATAGAAAGACTAATGTATACTATTCACAAGAAAGTGGTGCCTTCGAATCGTTTAAAAAAACATTACACAAGGGACTAAAAAAGGTTTGTAATCTAAACAGAGATGGCTGGAATGATAAAGTACCAACCATTCTCTAGGTATACTCCACAATGTACAAGCATTCGATGGGATCAACACCTTTTGAAATTTTCTACGAACAAGAAGCAGTCACCCCACTTGAATGTTCGACCAATGTAGTAAGTGTATCAACTATATTGAAGTATAATACAAAATTTTGGAAGGAATGACTTCAACAATTACAACAATTAGAGGAAAAATGATTTTGTGCACTCTATCACCAACAAGCTAGTAAATACCAACAAAAGGCATGGCATGATAGAAATTTGCAAATGAAGAACTTGAAAGTTGGTGATTTAGTTGTTTTATATGATAGTCAAGTGAAGGGTAAATAGAGAAAACTAGAAATCAAATGGTTGGGACCCTTTGCTATTGAAGTCATACGTCCTTCAATAGATATATAGTTGTATGCATTACAAGGGAACTTGTTCAAGTCACTTATCAACGGTGCCAATTCAAGAAGTGTGTCCCTTAATGGAAATGGTGTGTTCCTTGTGAAAACCTTGCTGAGGAACCAGGGACACGGGTTAGCTTGAAAACCACTATGTGGCAAGCTAACCGACCAAATAATTTCTAAAATTAGCATTTTTTTCTTAAGTAGAATATAGTAAGCTCATTATAAAAAAAATTTATCTCTTATCATAATTCTATGAAGCAATACGAGCTATAGTAAAGTTCCCCCCTAATGATATGCCAACTAAAGAATGAATTTAATACATATGAAGTGCGAGATGTAGTATCTATGATATGCAAGCTATTGGAGGGTTGTAAGATCCATGAAATACAAGCTACATTAAGGACAAAGGATCACTCTGGGACAAGGGATCTTGTCACAGATCAAGCTATATTATTGATTATGAATGTTAATAAAGAATAAAGGGTTCACTTGGTTCTTGGATGAGGTTTTTGTATTTGGGTCTTGGAGATTTCATTTTGATTTGATTCTATAAGAAGAGGATTGTTCGAGTTTTCCCTGATTATGGGGTTTTTCCCTGGCTTGGAGCCTATATCTTGTGTTTCTTTGTGTCTTTGTGATCTTCATTTTTTGGTAATTGCTTGATGAAGAAGTAAAACTAAGTAATAAAAGCCAACAAATATCACAAGTAATTATCAAGTAGAATCAATTTTATTCTACAAGCACATTGATTTTCCAACACGGTACCATAGCTAAGATTATTGGAAGGTGTCTTGAAGATCACCTTTATTGGCATGTTTGAAGATACGTCTACAACAATAGTAGTTAGATTTGAAGATCATCATCAACTACAACAACCATAATTCAAAGACACTATTGATAGTCTCTATAACCAGTCTCTTTACATCTTGAAAATATTCAAGTGTTGTTGATGAAAAGGCTGAAGAAGAGAAGGTGGAAGAAGAGGCTGAAAAAGAGAAGGTGGAAAAAGAGGCTAAAGAGGATAAGGAGGAAGAAGAGGTTGAAGAAGAAGAACCAAAGGTAGAAAATGATACCCTTGGGAAGCATTCTAGGCCTCAAAATAAGAGAAAATAAAAACATAAAGCAAGCCCCTCGGAGGGAAACATTGAACAAGAGGTGACTACCACCTTGGTAGCCCTTACTACACTTAACAAAACCAAAAGGGGGCAGCCCAAGAAAAATCAATTGTACTTTAAGAGGAGTACTAGAATCAAATAGGGGAAGCCTCAACTTCCCATAACTACCCGAATCACCTTGAAAGGATCAACCATTCACTAAGATGTAAAAATAGAGAAGAATATAGGGAAAATTGGAGAAGTCACCTCCCTCAAATAAAAATGAAAGAATATTCGAAGCTCCCAAACAAGGCGAAACACGAGGGAAAATAGAGCCAAGAAACTACAAGTATAAACTACTCTGCAACAGGAAGAGATAAGACAATTATAGGGAAGGGAAGATTTGGTACAAGAATTGGTTGCATGGCCATAACAACTCCAGGAGCCTGATCCCCAACATGATATTTGGTACTACTACAAGTTCTATGAGGAGGGACGAACCATAGATTAAACATTTGTTGTTCCCATCCTATTTTAGTTAGACAAGGAGAGAAGTTGAACCCATTGATGCATGCAGATTGCTAAATCAAATAAAGTTGAGAATGTGAGCCTCATGGAATAAAAGGTTAATAATATGGGTGAATAAATGGTTGATTTTAGATTAATATAGTCAATCATAATGGAACAATTGAAAATGGAGAATCAGACGTTAAGAGAATAACTACATGAGAAGGAAGGAAAACTTGTCACCATAAAAAACTTGGCTATGGAGGCCATTCAATGTAGAAAACCATCCAATTCATATGAAATCTTCCTCAAAGAACAATGGCCACAATTTCAAATAAAAACCTTGGCACAATATGACTCTCTCCAATAACATAATTATAGAAAGTTTATTGATTTTTGTCAGCAGATCAACATTAAGGATAAGCCAAATAAGCAAAATTCTACACGCATAATATGATCCTCACAAATATGAACTTTTGGGACCCCAATTCAAGATTGGGGGATGCATAGCAAATGGCCCCAACCTTTTTTTCTTTCCCATAAGGAAGCAAGGGTTTAGGAAGCAAATAAGGTTATGGCTAAGGCGGAAAATGGACCTCTTTATATTAGAGAAAAGTTGAAAATTCCCAAGGCTATCATAAAAATCATAGCATCATCTCTGTAGACCCTCAATCAACCCCTTTCTACTTCAAAAAACGTGAGTAGGTTATCCTACATTGTGAAGGCATTTTTAGGCTATTGGGGACTTATAGCTTGCAAGCCTTCCAAAGGAAATGGCCTGCTCTACCACACAATTTGAAGATCATGAAATAACACTCCCCTGATAGGGTGACAAATTCCTTAGAGAGAACCCCACTTTACAAGAATATTGCTCATATATTTAAGATCAATTGGATATGGTTGAAATTCAGTCCTCCTTTATTATTGGGTTTAAAAGAAATAAGAGATGAAGCGGAGGAATATAGGGAGTGGGCAACAATAGAAGAAAATGCATTATTTTAACCAGAAGAAGGCAAACCATCTAAAGTTCCCTAGGATGTGAGAGAGACCACCAGAGCCATGCATGAGCTATAGATTAGTGAGTAAGTTGCTTGGAGGGTGAGAAACACCTTTACTACGGGGTGATTATGAGACTCATTAATAAGTAAATAATAAGGCCCATTTGGCCTTCCTTCAGCCTATAATTATCTCTTTCCTTCCATTTAATGACATCTTTTTTATTATTATGTGGTTATTATGAAGACTAGAGGATAATTATCATCTCTTAGGACTAATGTGATTAATGTGTAGGAAAATAATGCATTCTAATGCATGTACTATGCATAAATATATTGGAAAGTAGTTGGAGAGGAGGTAGGAGGATGGCCTCTTTTATTTACTAACCCAAATCTTGATTGGCGCCCTGCATTTACTCACTCCCAATTTGAAGATACACTGGAAGCTAATGAAATCGATGACTATAGGTAGAAACATCCATCTTTTTAGGACTCTTGGAAGGAAGCAACCCTCTTTACAAGGACTTTTTTCCTAAGTAAATTTTGTATAAATAAGCAAACCTAAGGGCTGAATAGGATTGAAAGTATTGTGGGGGGATAGGTACTAGTACAAGCTAAGAACTTATTGTTTCCATTCCCATTTCTGATGTACTTGAGCACTATTTTCATTAATGAAAGGCATGTTGTTTATCCATAATTGAGTTTATTTCAAAGGGATAAGTCCCCTTGGTCTAATCTCTCTTGTTTGTATATTTCTTTCATGCAATTTCTTTCATAGTAATATTTTCCTTCTTTGTTTAACATACTTGTTTATGAAAATTGTTTGTGTAGGTATTCAAACCACTTCTCTTTTGAGATGCATCATTGGAGATATAATATTAGCAAGCCAAAAATATACAGTTTCTTTATTTTCCAGTAGTTATGTCTTTGATTTACCTCCTTTTACATATTTTGTTTTCTACATATGTAGTGATTTATCTAGAAATCTTCTTTGAGCTTGGAAATCATAATATCTTATGGATGTAGTTCTTGTGCATGCTACAAGTTAGATTGTATTTTAACGTAGTAGATATATTTGAAATAAAATTTAACTCATCCTTTCTTGGTTAGTTCCATTTTTCTGCAATTAATTTATCATTTTGACACTCTTTTCAAGTTCCAAAAGAATCATTTGTCTTGTGTGAAGGTACTACTATTGTTTTACATGTTCGACATAGTCATTCACACTCATCTTGCCTCCTTAGCCTCTTCCTTCTTACCTCACAACTCTCCTAAAGCACTATCCACCAAAAACACATTTATGGGTTATTGAAGGCCATTGTCTTCATTGATTTTGTGCAATATGGGCCCCTGAAGGATGCTATACTTGGAAACTACCTCACATAACCTTCATCTATCCTCCACTACCTTTACCTACCTTCAAAACACCTTTGCACCCTCAGAATGCTCACAAATCCAATCCTGTAGAAAAACAGGGAAATCATATAGCATCTTGTAGCAATCATGTATAGACCTTGTAGAATATTGTAGCATAGTGTAAACTTGCCAAGAATTTCTCCTAAAGCTTGATTTTTTCCTCCTGGTGTTGAATAATGCCCGTTAGGATCTAAAACCATGATTGAGGGAGACCAAAGACCACTTAGGAATTTCCTTTCATTCACTACAATACATTTGTGTAATTAGGGTTAGTGGACAAATTATGAATTTGGTAATATGGTGATGATTTTCTTGATGAGCTCACAAGATATCTAATTAATTTTGTCACTAAGCCTACTTTCTTTGAACATAGTGATTGAAGGTTGATTACATGCTCTTTTCCTTGTGAAAATTATAATAGGATTTCTTGCTTTGATTTATGCTTCTTAATATAGGGTTTCAACTTCAATCATTGTTATCCCATCGCATAGAGTAGGTTTCCTTTACATGCAACATTTACATTCTGCAAGTAGATTAATATTTACATTTCTACAAGTAGTCTATTCTTTTCATTCTTACAAATAGGGTTAACAGTTTTATTTGAGGAGGTAGCATTCACTTTCCTCTACAAATAGAGGAATGTTTCCATTTTCATAAATATAACAAAACTTTCCTTTTATGCAATTTCTTTCCTTGCCAATATAGAATCATTCGATAGAGTAGTCTTCATTGTCTCAAGATATGGTGCATTGCTTGAAAGTGACATGAGTAGATATTAGCCTACTATTCATATAATATTTTCACCTTTTAAGTTTCTACAAATGCTAAGTTGATAATTAAAGTTCGTGGCCTTGGGAGTTGCAACACTCTTGTTGCAATACTAAGGCTCATCAAGCCCTTCCACTGCCTCCTCCTAAGAGGAAAAGTGATTATATGGATATTCTAGAAGGTCTTTTTGCGTCGAAATCCAAGAGAGATTTATGATGATCACATGGATCCCTTGTGATCCTCCTACATGTGATCCCCCTGTTAGGAAGAGGCCACTTTAGCTTCATGACACATTACAATATGTTGAAAGACATGCTTTTTCTTGTGGAACCTTTAGAGAAAGAAACAAATCATGCAGGTATCAAGGATATGTTGTAACAATGACCAATATGATTCAATTTGAGCCTCACACTTTTGAAGAATTTGTTAAAAAACAATTCTAGATGAATGTTGTGGCCTACAAATATGAATCCATTATGAAGAATGACATATGGTTTTTTGTTTTGAGACCAGAAGGAAAATATGTCGTGACTTCAAAATGGCTATTCAAGATCAAGCATGGAACTAATGGAAGTGTTGACCAATCTAAGGTGAGATTCGTCCTAAGAGGATTCTCCTAGAAAGAGGGAAAATATTATGGCGATATATTTTCTCCTCTAGCCTGATATATCACCATTATTTTAGTAGTTTCCCTTGTTGAAAGTCAAGGATGGACCCTCCATCATATGGATGTGAAGACACAATTCCTACATGGCATGTTACAAGAAGAAGTTTATGTTGAGAAACCACAAGGATTTGAAGTGAAGGATCAAAAGACTCATGTTTGCAAGTTGAAGAAGGAATTGTATGGCTTGAAGCAAGCCCCTAGAGCATGGTATGTCCACATTTACAATTACCTAGTGAAGCTTGGATTCACATGAAGAAGCATTGACTTAAACCTCTACTTCAAGGTATTCCAAGGTATGCCTTCGATTTTGGTTCTACATGTTGACGATTTATTATTGATAGGTAGTGACCCCTCTAGTGATCAAGTGTAAGAGGGATTTCACCTCTGCATTTGAGATGAATGACCTTGGACTCATGCACTACTTTCTAGGCCTTAAGGTGTGGCAAATGCCCTGTGAGAAAGGAAAATATGTTGTGAAGTTATCGGACAGATTTGGAATGCAAGTCCCTATGAAAATCGATGGAAATGAATTTTAAGAAGCTATGTAGAGAAGATGTAGGAACCATTATGGTGAATCCATATGAGTATATATCGTTTATTGGGGCTTTGATGTTTTTGGTGAACACTTGTCCAGGCATATTCTTTGCAGTGAAAACTTGATTCAATTCATGACTGATGGGCCTCCAAATTAGATACAAATTAAGACCTATCTGATCTTTCATAGGCACATAAAGACGATATTAAATCTTTCCTTTTACCCTTATTAATGTTATTTTAGCTTTAATATGTTCTTAGGAAGGTTTAGAGATAATTTCATATTTACCTAATATTATTTATTTTTGTACAATATTGTGAGAATATTAGCTAGATTATGAATATTTGGAAGAAGAGATAATCTAGGTAATTTCTCCCTGCTACAAGATGGACCAACATTTGATACTAAATAATAGGAAATTATGAAATTATTGAACAAATTTTTGAGATCCAGTGATTGAGAAAATCTAGGAATGTGTTCCCTATCATTTAATGAAGATTCCTACTATTGGGAACTAGATCCATGTTTTTAGGGATTTGGGAGGGGAAAGTCTCCTCTTTTCAAGGAATATTGTTCCCCATAAATTTTATAAGTAACAATTCAAATTTTCCTCTAGGGGCATGCACTTCGTATTTTTTTTGTGAAGGAATTTTTTTATTTAGCATCTCTACTTTAATTTCCAACAAGGTTGTACTTGGATTGACTCTAATAATGAAGTTTGGTGTCATTTTAACTTCTAAATCTTCATTTCCTTCATAGGAATTTGAGTATCCATGGGTTTAGACATCTTAGGGGCCTCAAATCCTTATAGTACAATTTCTATTATTCTTTGTACTTCTCATTCACTTTCATCTCTTATTCTTGCTTTTCCTATTTTTTCATTTAGTATTCATGTTTCATTTGTTATAGGTTATATTAGTTAAATAATTGAAGTATATTTTTTTTAAATTAATTTATACAAGTACAAGCATGATGCATCCTTAGAAAAACTTTGGAAATTCATAATCCTCATTGAGGTACATGGATTGGTTTACTAGTTCACAACTTTGGAATTTCTAGATGTATCTTGTAGCAAAATAGTAATAAATTTCTACTGAATTTTAGTGTGTTAATGAGCTTCTTTAGGCATTTGGTAGGTTAGCTAACTCATTGATTCTTGAATTTCTTGTTTTTAAAGTAGTAATTTTTTTCTAATTTTTATCACATGTTAAAAATGGTCATTTTATGTGATTCCACTTGTATTGGAGTCATAATAAATCCTAATTAATAAAAAAACTATCCCATCTCATTTTCATTTGATTCTCTTCGTTATTCGTTGAGATAAATCAGAGGGTAGACTAGGTATTTTAGGATTTTTAAGTATACAAGTCTTAATATTTCTTGTGTTCAGGTCAGACTATGGGTTCACGGAGTCGAGAGTTTTCATTTTCATTTTTCATCCTATCATCAACACCTTCCCTCCTTCCTCAACAACCTCTTCAAGTAAACTGTCTATAGAGAGCTCTTTTCAGATTTGTTAGAGGCCATTTTTTGCACCTTTACTTGTGCAAGATTTGCTCTTGAGGAGAACTAGGTTTGTAAAGGGCTTCACACACCATTATCCTAGCTTATTCCATCTTTCCTCACCGTTAGATCACCTTATAAGCCCACAAAGTGCTCTCGGACCTGATTCTGTAGTAGAAAAGGACAATCATATAGCACTCTGTCTCGATCTTGTATATTTTTGTAGAGGCCCTCTAAACTTGACCAAAATTATCCTCTGGGATTTATTTTTGCAAATTGACACTATATAATGACCTCTAGGCTCTAAAACTAAGTTTTAGGAATATTATAGACCACTTAACATTTTTATTTTCACCACTGCAATATGTCTATGCAATTGGTGTTGGTAATAGGTTCATGAATTGAATGGTACAGGGATGGTTTACATTATTACTTTTTGAAATTCTTAATGAATGTTGTTACTAGCATCTGGTCTATTTGAGTGTAGTGATGTAGAGTTTTTTTCATGCTCTTTACTCTATGTAATTAGTATAGGTTTTCTTTCCTTGTATTTTCTTCCTGCAATAGGTTAAGGTTTCCATTTCAAGCATTGCCATTTCTGCGATTAGTTTAGGTTCAACTTCATGATATTCACTTCATTGAGTCAAAAGAATGAAATAAGAACACATTTCACACTACGCATATAGTTCCAACACCTCTTAAGTTTGTACGAACCCCAGGTTGATAATTAAAGTTCGTAGCCTTAGGAGTTGCAACATTCTTATTGCAATATTAGGGATCATCACTTTGTGGCACCATTTTCGAGGACGTGTCAAAGTATGCATTATTTTCTTCCATAGTTCATTTATTTATTTAACCTTTTTGAAATAGAAAAAAAATTCATTAGGAATATTTCATTTGAAAAAAATAATAATAATTGCATTGCATTGACATTATCATTCATTTTTTTATAAAAACAGAAAAATACTTCTCCAACACCAAAAACCCCCCATTTGATAACATGGTGCAATAAGAAACACATCACCGTCTACTTTTATAGGTAGAAGAAGAAGTGGTGGAAGAGAAAGTAGAAGTAATGGATGGAGATGATGGCAATGAGGAAGATCCTCTTGAATTACCCATTCAAGATATTAATATCAATGTTCATATAAAGAACATCCCTCCATATTTCCTTACAAACTTCCATGGTAAGAGGTTAGAGGATCCATAAGCCTTTCTCTTTGAATTTGAATTACTTTGCAAATCTTATGGTTACTTATCAAACACTTAACAATTGATATTGTTTTCGACAATATCTTAAATGGTTCATGAGTTTAGAGACTAATTCAATAAGATCATGGAATGATATGCAAAGGATATTTCTAGGAAAAATATAAATATCATGATATCAAAGAGGAAATAATTAGAATGACTCGAAAAGAATATGAGATCCTTAAGGATATAATAGAGAGATTGATTTATAATTTTAAGAGGACAAAATTATATCATTTAAGATTTGATACAATAAAAACCCCCTTACTTAGAACAATTAGGGATGAGTGGATTGATCCTCCTAATCTAATTAGTAGAGTTGATGTATACCAATTATAATTTAAATAAATTTGTGAAATATGAAAGTGCATATCAAGAGGAAGGGAAATAGTAAGTAAATCAAGCAAATTTCCCTTACTTATCAATATCCTCCATACCCAACTGCATGTTATCCATCCCATCCACCTCCACCACAATCATATCCCCAACTGCATCCATCTCAAATATCCACTCCTAATCAACTATGTTTACAACCATTTCTGAACTCAAACAAGTAACTCAGCCCACTTACAATGCTAAAGTACAACACTGCCAAAAATATCCTCTTGATCTAAATGGTATTCACCCTAGATCAGGAAGAGTATTGCAAAAAAGAGATCATCTTAAAGTCATTAAAGGACAACATCCATAAAAATAAGATTTAAATGAGGAAACCAAACAATCATTGTATGCATTTCATGGAGTGAAAACATTAGAATCAGAGATTGAGAAAGCTTCATTATGCTTATCATCAAATCATTTGTGCGTTTAAGAGAATAATAAAAAAAGAGAACAAGATCTAAATTTCATGGAATAATAAGACATGCGGGATGATTTAGATGAGCAAGAGAACCAAGGACATCACATCTATATTGAGATTTGGTTCCAAAAACTCATTAAGTTGGAGCATCACTCTCTTCCTTAATAGTTCTTGACATCATCAAAGTAGCTAGTCTCTCATATTTAGGTACACGTCAAAGCATATCTTTCAAGCCTACACACAAGTTCATTTGTCATCTTGATGTGCATATGGCTCCATTGGATATATTCCTATACTTTAATGAGATTTTCCTTTTTCAAGTAGAGTAGGGTAGAAAAAATAAATAAATAAAAAGCGAATAAAGGTAGAAAAATAAGATTGAAAAAAATAAAATCTCAAGTGAAAACCTCTTTTGAGGTACCTGAGATTGAGTCATTGATTGAAAACCTCCATGAGGTGATTAATGGGTTAGAAAAAATACAAAAAAGAGACAAAAATAAATAATATCCTAGGTGAAATCCTCTTCTGAGGTGCCTAGGTAGGCATACTATCTGAAAACCTCATTGAGTAAACGAGTAGGGCTAGGGAAAGAAAAAGAAAAATATAATATACACATAGGAAAAATCCTTCTAACCATGATGAATGTGTAGGAAAATAAAAAAAACAGAATAAATAGGTCAGTCTACATATTTAGATCCAAGAAAAATGCTTGCATCTTCAAAGGAACCAAGAATCTCCCCCATATCATTCCATCCATTTCCTAACCATCCCAAACCTTCATTGATCATTCCCAAGCCATTCTGATTGTCCTAAGTTGCTACATGAAAGTTCTGCGTTGTTACAAGATTTATAAATTACACATGGAAGAAATTGGTTTGACAAACGGTGCATCTATTGACCGATTTGGTTTATGGAAAGATGCATAAGGATGATGGTAACATGCTTAAACAATTTCAGTGAATTTTGGTGCACATTTTTCAAAAAATCGGCCACCATCACCTACAACCATTTTTCATTTTTCTCAAGGTTCGTGCACCCATTTTCCAATATTTTACATGGGGAGATGCACAAGGATGATGGGAACATTCTCAAGAAATTTTAGTTGAATCCAATTTACCGTTTGAGATATATGGGTTAAACAAGTTTGCTATAGGATTGTCCAGATTTTCTACTCGGATTGTGATTAGCATAGAAAAAGGGTTCATGTCTTTTTTTCTATATATAGGAACAAGGGGAGGGTTCAAACGCACCATCATCATCCATCCTCCACATAATATAGCCTCTTTTCCACCCAAATATCTACCTTTGTCCATCAAAAATCCCCATATTCACCCCTTCTTTCATTACTTTAACCACAACCAAGGCTTTTGATCCATATCCATAGATTGATCATGAATTATTAGTGTTTTTGGAAGCATTATCTAAAGGGTATTGTAGTCATAGAGGGGTATGTGTGTTAGAGGTTATATATATATATATATATAATATATATATATATTATAATATATATATATATATATATATATACCCCTTCATTAAAGCATCAAACACAATTCATAAACTTTGATTTTCAATATAACACTCATATATGCACACTATTTTCTATGGAACTACTATGACTTTAAAGATCTAACATAACCACAATCCAAATCTATAAGTTATGGTACATAGTATTTAATTATGTTTTTAACTTAGTACCAAATTGAAGTACCAAACCACCCCACAAATGCAAAGCCATATTTCAATCTTAAATCCTAAGTCTAAAGTATTATTTAACTACTCTTGGAAAATGACAAAGTGTTGTAAAGAAAACGATCCTATTAGATTCACTAACAGAAATACTATGACATAAAGAAGTCTATTGACCTATGTAGTATGATAAAATATTATAAGATCGATATCAAATTGAACTTATAAAATCTGTAACAATTAGATATATCTACTTATTACAAGTATGACAAAAATCAAAGAAATAAAGTTCATTCAAATCCAACTGTAATAAATAGTTCTATGTCATTCAAAATTCAATCAAGGTTCTCAATAAAACACTGACAAAACAAAGTCTCTGTTCATTCAAACTTAACCTACAACAACCGGTGTGTAACCAATATGTAGTTAATTCATAATCAACCTCACTTCGATTACTTTTCCAGAAATGTACAATACTAGAAAACAACACTGCAATTCAGAAATAAGAGGTTATCAAAATGGAAAAGTACAATTACCCTATACTAGATCTAATCATGCATACTAATTCTAACTGGAACTAATTTCACAAGGCTTGGCCAAGATCGATGGTGGGTCCTTGCCAATGACCTGAATCAAGCTAAACTAACTACAATAAATGAAATTAATCACAACATATCAAGAATAAGGAAAGTAGCAATAGAAATATTGTATTAGAAAGTCTTCAGTAAAATTTGTACATCATAGTTCCCAACATGTTTGAATCAAAATAGATCTCACATATATTCTAGCGAGAATACTATTACTAGTATTTTCTCCTATCCTTTATATCCAGCTTATGACACTATTGATGATTCTCTTTTAAAGATATCACTGTCTAAATATGTTAAGATTGGAAACCAGGGAAAAACTTCATGTGGGTCATCTTATTCAAGGATGATAATATTTTTATTAGATTCCTCTCGTCAAGAGGTGTAGGATTGATATAAAGATCATCCGATTCCGATAAGTATTCATGGAGATATGAATTTATTTTGATTATGGAATTATTATCAAGTTGACCTACAACTCATGTAGGGTCAAAAGCCCAACAGTCGCATCTATTCAAACACCAACGTTGTGTATAAATATTGGAGGACTTTTCCTCATTTGGACTCACTCATCTCATCACATCTCTCTCTCTCTATTGCGCAGAAAAGAGTCTCTTCTCTACTACGCAGAAAAGGATCTCTCTCTCACACATGTGAAGCCGGAAGCTGTCGAAACTGAAGCTGCAACTGCAGAAGTAAAGATTGACCTATGTTGACTAGAATGTCTCTTCATCTAAACTGCGTTGTAGGTTCATCTGAACCTCCTCTAGAAGCCACAACTTTTGGTGGTGGAATCATGCCGATCCGACGGTCGGTTTGTGAGATATCTTCTGCCCTAGTTTGATGATGAAACTGCTAATGTTGATGTTGTTGATCTAGGGTTTTCTATTGTTGATATAAATCAGTTTTATTGTACTATTTCTCTCTGCTAAATTTTTGAAGATAAAATAAGATTTGATCAAATGGTTTCCCCACATATTGGGGGGTTTGTCCCTGGCTAGCCGCCACATCTTGTGTCTCTTGTCTTGGCTTGTTTTCTGTCAATCGTTTAATGTTCTATTTGCACTTTACTTTATGTACATGTGATTGCTAATCTGTAGAATATAATAAGAAAAAGAAGTAAATTGTTATAAGCATAGAACATACCATAACTTAACATGGTATCAAAGCTGAGGTGAAGACAAAGCCCGAGCAAGAACAAGAGCAATCACCGAAGAGAAGATTGGCGAGGCTATCCTAAATGAACAATGGGGTCCTCAACACTCTGCCGAAGGCAAGCTTCGTAAGAAAGATGACTATCATGGATGGAAGATGTCTATCGATCTAACCCTAGAAGATCCGGGAGTGCTGGAACATGTAAGAGGCAATATTGTTGAGCCTCGATCAAATGCATCCGCTGCTGCATGGAACAAATGGAAAACCGAAGAAGTCAAAATAGAAGATCATCCGGGACTCTATCCACAAGCACTTGGTGGCCTACATCTCTGAACTAGACACCTCCAAGGAAATCTACGATAGACTGGTGAGTTTATTTAAAGTCAATGATGCAAATCAAATTTTTTTCATAGAAATAAGCTGAGGGAAATCAAGAAGGGTAAAGATGAGAGTATGAAAGCATACTTCTTAAGAATAACCGATATCAAGAACAATCGCCTATCTATTGGGGAGGGTATTACTGACAGGGAAATGGCACTCACAACTCTTGGAGGATTACCATCTGAATGATACATGTTCAGGACTACTCTTCTGAACAATAATGCAATTCCTAGTTTCAAGGAATTAATGGCTAGATGCATTCAAGAAGAAACAAGGGCAGAAGAGCTAGAAATGCCCATGCCTAAAGGTCCTCCTGCTGCCTTTTCTTCTCATGGTAAGAAAAGAAATAATTCTGGGACTAAATCAAAAGGAAAGGCTGGAAGAAAATGACGATGTTACATCTGCGATAAAGCAGGTCACTATGCAAGGGAGTGCCCTAATAGAAAGGACTCACACTGGGACAATGATCAAAATCCCTCTGATGGAAATCAAAGGAATGACAAATTCAATAGCAAAGGTAAGAGGAGAGCTGGTAATCGATGAAGAGGACAACCAATCAAGAAGGCTAGAAATTCCATGATGTATTAAATGCACCTGAACTCAAAAAGAACCTAGTGTCCATCTCGACAATGGAAGACAAATGCTATAAGGTAACCTTCAACGATGGCAAGGTCGATGGAAGTCCACTAGGTGTCATGTCTTATGACACATCTCTTCAATCCAAACTTTGGCATTGGAGGTTTTCCCCCCTTCATTATAAAGCTATACTCGGTGTAAGACAAATGGTGACAGGGATGCCCGAATTCCGAGTAGAGAAAGAAGGTGTATGTCCAGGATGTGTCGAAGGAAATATCAAAAGGGGACCATTCCCCTCAAGCCAAAGCAAGACCTATGATATATTACAGTTGGTTCGCTCAGGCATACCTGAGGTTGGCATTAAGAGGGAGACTACTACACCACATACTCCTGAGAAAAATGGTGTGGCGGGAAGGAAGAACCGCACGATTGTGGAAGTTGTCTCGGCCATGCTACATGATCCAAGACTTCTGAAGTTTCTATGGGCTGAAACTACAAACATCGTCATATATGTACAAAATCGATGCCCTCATCAAGCATTGGGTTCCAAGACTCCTGAAGAAGTTTTCACCGTCGGTCAAAGGGAAGTTGTGATTAGTCATGATGTCAACTTTGACGAAGATATGTCTATCAGCAAGGTGGACAATCTTTCGACTTTGAGGAGCTCTCAAGAAGCCAACACTAGGGAACCAAAAGAAAAGGATGATGAATCAATGCCTAATGTAGAAGAACGCATGGATCTGATTGATCCTCATCCTCATGAGCCTTCCTCTTCTAGGAAGAGGCCTTCATGGCTTAGGGGATACTTGATGATGTTGAAGGACATGCTGCACCCTGAGGAACCTTCCGTCAAAGTAAGAAACCTAACAGGTATCAGGGATACCTAACCATCATGAGCATGATCATAGAAAATGAGCCTTCATCATTCTCAGATGTCGTCAAGCATTAAGTACAGAAGGATGCTATGACAATAGAATATGAGTCTATTATGGAAAATGATGTCTCGGAAGTAGTTCCCAGACCCTGGACAAGACAATTGTTACTTTAAAATGGCTTTACAAGATAAAGCATGCAGCAGATGGAAGTACGGAAAAGTATGAGGCTCATTTTGTTGCTCGTGGTTTATCCTAGAAGGAAGGTATAGACTATGATATTTTCACATGTTGACAGATATACGACCATCCGCTTGATCATAGTCCTTGTGGCTTCACAAGGATGGAACCTACATCAGATGGATAGACCGCGTTCTTGCATGGTTCGATCAAAGAAGAGGTCTATGTGGAGCAACCCAAAGGATTTGAGATTTATGATTGAAAATCTCATGTATGCAGGTTGAAGAAGGCTCTCAATGGGCTGAAGCAAGCACCCCGAGCATGGTATGAGAGGATCGATACCTACTTGATGACGCTGGGATTCACTAGGAGTGAAGTCGATCCTAACCTTTACCTTAAGTTTGGAGATGACAAGCCTCTCACACTGTTGTTGTACGTGGATGGCCTCTTTCTAACAGGTGCATACCCTCTCATTCACAAATGTAAGAGGGAGTTGGCTTCTGAATTTGAAATGAAGGACCAAGGACTTGAAGTATGGTAGAAGCCAAGGGAAATTTTCCTATCTCAAGGAAAATATGTGGTGAAGATTCTGTAAAGATTTGGTATGGTGGACTGCAAGCCTGTGACTACGTCAAGGATCTTAACTTTCAGACGTTATATGGTAGTGATGTCAGACCAGATTTGGGAAATGCCTCTGAGTTTCAAAAACTCATTCGCGTTGATGTTCTTGGTGAACCTCCATCCGAACATATGTTTTGTAGTTAGCATTGTGAGCTCATATTTGGTTCAGCTTCACTAGATTGGTGCCAAGAATCTTTTGAGATGTCTTCAGGACACAATCTCTCATGGATTGAGATACAACGTTGGAAATATGAAATTGCATGATTATTCGAATGTTGATTAGGCAGGTAGTGTGGAGGATCACTAGAGCACTTTTAGTGTTGTTTCTCTTTGGATTTTGCTTCGATATAATGGATGAGAAGGAAGCAGAAGTCGGTTTCCATAAGCACCACCGAGACTGGATACATATCTACGAGTATGAACTCGTATGAAGCTACCTGGTTGGGGAAGCTCTTCAGTGAGTTGTTTGAACACATATCATTGTGATTTTCTGTAACAACTAGAGGTGGGATTTGATTATTGAGGAATCTTGCATTCGTCGATTGCTCCAACAGATAGACATCATCTAGGATATGGTAAGTTGATGAGCAAGTAGGCTCCATCGCATTAAGATGATGTACAGGTCAATACACCTTGTCAAAGCCCCAAGGAAAGATCTAATCTATGATTTTCCCAAATGACTTGGAGTCGTCAAGAAACCCTTGTACAAGGGTCCTGCATGTTGCATGCATTGAGCTCTAGGAGCTCTAAGGGCTTGCGATTCTTACTGGAGCAACATACGACCACAGGGTGACTCACCCTCCCCTGGTGGTGTGCACTAGAACAAGATGATTCGCTCTCTTGTGGGACAAGATGATTCGCTGTCTTGTGGAACAGGATGATTCGCTCTCCTGTGTAGCAGGATGATTAGTTCTCCTCTGAGGCCTGGATTGATGTGTTCTCCATGGCAATTGTAGCATGATTGATGTGTTCTCCTGTGAGGCTTGGATTGATGTGTTCTCCATGGCGACTGTAGCAGAATTGATGTGTTCTCCTGTGAGGCTTGGATTGATGTGTTTTCCATGGCGGCCTGGATTGATGTGTTCTCTATGGCGATTGTAGTAGGATTGATGTATTCTCTTGTGAGGACAGGATTGATTAGTTCTCCTGTCGAGGCATCCTACCCATGCAGTCTGGGACTCATGGGAAGTACCTCTCATCTGATCAATGAGCAGGGAAATGAAGTTAGGGACCATAGTAGTACCCATGGACGCATCGTTGT
>APFE030915968.1:84406-101915 GCA_000404065.3 Pinus taeda
TTATTCTTTATTATTTATTATTTATTATTATTCAGTATTTTTATTATTAATTATTATTTTCGTATTATTTTTATTAGTTATTATTATTTATTATTTATTATTAAGGGAGGGATATTACACCTTATCCATAGTAAGTTCATATGTAGATGAAAAGTTGGGAGGAGAATTACCTTGTAAGCTGACAAAATTTTCCTCAGGTCTTGTCTCCGTTAGAAGTGACTTGTCAAGTGTTGTTTCTCTTAGCAGTTACAAAGGGGGAATTCGGGTATCATAATGTGGCTCTTCATCCATAGAAGTTGGGACAGATCATAGAGATAGGGTTTTCTATGGAGGATGTCGATTACGAGCCATGCTATTAGTATTCTACCATGTTCCATAGTTGGGACAAAAGGTTAATTAGAAACATTCTTAGGAACAACATCTTTTTTTCTTAATAGCTTTGTTTTCATCACCCTTATCTATATGAGTTGATAGGTTCTTCTGTCCTTTTTTGGTGCGAACTTTTGGTTACCTAACTGATTACTTATTTTGTATAGGAGTACTCTATTTCAATTCTTCTATTCAAGGCTTTTGCTTAATAGGTACCTCGGGTTGTTGTGATGTATGTTCCTTCTCTATTCGGGTGCTCTACTCTAACCCATCCTATGTCGAACTCTTTTTATTTTTTGACTCTAAGGTTCAAGTTATATTTTTTTAATAGGGCTAGGATTTTCTACAACTTTCTTCTCTATCTCTCCCCATAAATCCTTACTAGAATACCTTTTTTTCTTTTGTCAACTTGACTAGTGCCTCAAGAGGGATATCGAGCTCTTTCATTGGTTTCTTTGGAGCAGGGGTTTTGTGTTTTTCTTAGACTTAATCCATCTCTCTTGGAAAATTTCTTACTAGAAACTATGCCCATGTATCATTTTGTCACCATAATTCGTGCATGATTATTATTTTGATGACATAATGACAAAGACTAATTCTTGGGTTTTTAGAGGATGATTGAACATCTCTAGCAACCTTTTGCATAATCTTCCATAAAAAGAAAGGAAGATCCATAACACAATCATCTATAAAATGCAAAAGAATCCTTATGTTATAGATAAAGGTATATGCATACCATCCTTCACACGTAAACATATTTTGTAAAGGATACCATGTTGGGAAAAATTCTGAGAGGGCAGGGGTGAATCAGTATTTTAGACACACCTTAAAATTTTCATTTCATATTTTGATTTCCATATGCTATTGTCATTCATGCAACCAACATATGTAAGTGGCTTTAGTAAAGGAAAACATTGTATATCTAGATAACTAACTTTTCATATATTTCTTCTTTAACTAATGCATCATTACTTCATTATTCATTAATTAAACATTAACAATAAGAAGTAAGGAGAATATAGGTCATAAACCCACATGAGAACTAGCATTTTAGGTGGAAACCCAGTGTGGGAGAAAACAATCACTTTCGTAATCTTTGTCTTCTTCTTTTATTATTAAGAAACTTATTATAATCTTGTACTGGTGCAGACTCTTACCAGTATGCAAGCAACCACCTATAGAAGGATACAACCTTCTATCATTCGCCAACACCCATTGGAAGGAAGCTCCAACTTCCTGATCTCATTTACTGGATCCTACCGGAAAGGAGCAACTACCCCTGCACAAATTTAACAGCTACCACTAGAAGGAAGATTCGACTCCCTCACTGAAGGATCTAACCCTAAGTTCCTATTGTGGACCACATTTCATAATATTTCATACCTGATCTGCCATAATTAAAACATCAAACATGTAGGCCACCTTTCATGATATCTTCATAATGGACCCACACCCATCATTAATCTCAATTCAAAGTAACAATTCTGAAACCAAACACTGAACCAACTGAATCAATGTATTATCATCAACCAATCACTAAATGTTAATCAATCATTGCAACAAGATTAAACCAATCCATAACAGATATAAACCATCATATCATACTAATGTTGGCATTATGATGCATGTGTTGTACTTGATGGCAACCCACTTGTAGTAGAACAACTCACCTATACATGATAACTAGATGCATCTACACAAGAGATATCAGATGTGACATTAATACATGGTAGTTGTGTTAACAAATGTGATGCAGGGCAGTTCAAAGGAAATTTACAATGACAGTGCAGCAAGTTAACATTATGATACAAGTGTTGTCCTTTATGATGAAGATCAAAGTACTACAAGTTAACAATATTGAATTACAGTTCAGGGTACACATAATGAAGAAAACAAGGTATACGCAGGTTCACCTTGACCAACACGCGTGTACACGCAAGTTCATTGAACAAAAGGCACGTATGTGTATACACGCACTTTCATGCAAGGAAAAGCGCATACATGTTGGAAAAATTGGTTTTGGTCAGTGGTATTTGGTCCCTAGTATTTTGACCTGTGGTATTGATCCAAGGTATCTTGACCGAAGTATTGACCCCAAGTATTTGGTCCTAGGTATTGCTTTTAAGTAGTTTTGAACCATGGTATTGAGTAAGGCCTAAGACTATAAAAGGAGGAGAAGATCATTAGGCAAAAGCACTCAAACATTCTCAAATATTTGATGAACTGTGAGATCCAGTATGTAGGTTATGGGTTGATAATGTTTTACTTGATCTGAGCCAAGAAGGAATCTCAGCGGTTGATGGAGGACAAGATCTAATGATGTATAGGGATCTTATGGCTTGGAATGAATCATCTCTATATGGTTTGATAATGCTTATTCTTGATCTATATACTGACACATGTAATGTTCTGTAAATATTATGATCTGGGTATAACTCAAGTCTAGAATAGTTGCAAATTATGAATGAATATTTACAGATGTATATGCTGGTTGACTTTGATAAAAGCGAGTATATACGTAGGTTAGATACATCTAAGTAGCGTATACCATATGAACTATGATGTTTGAAGTTACAGGTGGTTCTGGTTGTTGATGCAAATTTCTGAGTTTTGGTGACTGTTTACTGGTGTCAGTATTCTGCATATTCAGATTGGTTGATTGTGATTAGCTTCAGTATTAATGGATGAGATCTAATAATGGATCAGGATCATCATGACTTATCTTTATGTGATCTAATAGACTAGATCTGGTTTCTAACACACGTATTATCCTTTTGTATGTACTGATATGGGTATGTCTGAAGTCGGGAAGTGCAGCGAAGTTATAAGTAAGTATTTGATGACATATACGCTGGTTCGTTTTGGTGAAGTTGCGTATACACGCTGGTTCGGCTCTTCCAAGTGGCATATGCACTCTGATTCATGATTTTTGATGATACAGTTGGCTCTGAATATTGTTGCAGAATTCTGTGTTCTGCTCTGTGTTCTAGTGACCATGTTTTGTTGACAGGGTTTCAGTGATTCAATGTTGGGTGATTCAGAGATTGATGATGCAAGTGATGATTGATTTTGTGCTTCAATGTTATTGATGGGTATAGTATGAAAATTGAATGAAAAATGGCCTTCAGATTGTGATGTTGTGTTCCATGAGTATCCAGTCTGAAAATTTATGAAAGTGGTACCTAGAGGAAGAAAGAAGATTGTAGCCTTCTGTAGGCCAACACCTACGTACTAGTACATCAGCTAGTACAAGAGCTAAGGGAGTTATATCTCCCTTCCAGGAGAAGCTGGAGAACGAGAGAAGGTTGTAGCCTTCTGTAGGTAGAAGCCTACGTACTGGTATAAGGCTGCACTAGTACAGAAATATTGTAAAAATAAGTTTCTTATTAAAAAAAGATAGAGACGAATTGCAGCAGGTGGTTTTCAACCACATTGGGTTTCCACCTTACATCATGGTGTTCATGTGTACTTCTTATGTGTGATGATCTGTTCTGTTTTACTGCACCTGTTTGTTGTTCATATGGTTAATGAAGTTCTGATGCACTGATCAAAGATCAACATTTAATGGATTAACTGAATCATAAGTTTACTGGATATACGCTAGTTGCATTAGACACAGTTGTGTGTACACGCGGGTTCCCTTAACTGAAGTAGCATATATGAATCTAAGTATGGAAATGAAAAAGTTATTGATTTGCTAATATTGATTCACCCCCCCCCCCTTTTAGTGTTATTTCCAACAATTGGAATCAGAGCAGGTCCTTTGGTAGAAGCTTGATAGCTTGAAAGAGATCCGTAGAACAATGGGAAAGAAGCTAAAGAAGAAAGCACCTCAAAAGAAGAAGACATCTCATAGGAACTATGACAATGGGAGAATCGATTGGGGAATATGTGGAAGCAACACTTCATATTCATAATCACCTCAGAATGAAGATGAACAAGCAAAAGAACTATCTGGTATGAATTTGTTATCCTCTGGTGATACATTTCTCCGTCCATTTGAAGATGATGAAAGTGATAGCAAAACAGCTGAATTTGCTCTTATGGGTGAGGAAGAAAGATATCAAATAGAGGCAGTATTTAAAAGGCTTACAAACAAAATTAGAGATCAACAAGATCTGTTGGACAAAGGGGAATGTGCCTCCAAATAAGAAGCTACAAAACTAAAAGCTCAACTAAAGGAAGGAAACAAGGTAAGGAAGCAATTCAAGGAAAAGGAAGATCAATGTCAAAAGCTACAGGATGAAGCGACATCATTAAGAAATGAAATAAATGAAAGAAGCACAACAATCAAGAAACTCAGAGATAGATCCAGTTACTATGAAAGTCTTGAAGCTAAGATCCTCTCGCTAAAACAAGATCTTGAAGAATCAAATAAGCAAAATAAAGAACTACTCCAAGCTCTTGAAAAACAAGAAAACAAAGTTCTTGAATTAAGACATTAGTTGGAAGAAGGAAGAAAAGCTGAAGGAATCATGAAGAAGCAGTATCTTGAAAAGGAAGAGAAACATCAAGTTGAGGTAACTATTCTAAAAGATAAATTAGAAGAAAAGGATAAGCTCTTACGATTTCAAGATAGTACTAAGATCTTGGATGATATTCTTAGTAGTCAAAGGTCTCCTGCTATCAAAACTAGTCTTGGTTTTCATGAATCTGTCGAAGGTGAATCTGTTTCACAAAGTAAGACAAGGGACTCTAATGCAAAATCTGAAATGCTCAACAAGGAGATTACAGGTCAATCCCATCAACAACCAAGGAAAGAAATTCTTCAAAGAAAATCTTTTACTCCTAACTATGGAAGTGATAGTCAGTCATTTTCTCAAATGAATAATGTCGAATGTTGTGTATATCATAATTTCGGACATGTTTTAGCCAAATGCAGAAGAAGAATGGTTCAAGACCATCACACAAAAATATCATCACGTTCCAGGTACTTTAAGGGATAGTGTTTTGCTTGGAATATGTTTGGTCACAAAGCCATTCACTGTTATAGAAGGAATATGAAACATATGAGATGTTATGCATGTAACAAGCTTGGACATATAGCAAAGGAATGCAGGAACAAAGTATGGGCACCATACCAAAAGGAGAAAACATCATCACACTTAAATATATGGAAGAAGAAGGAAGTACAGTCAAAAATATGTGGCACAGCACAATAGACAAACATGACAGACTCAAAGAGAGATGAAAGTATGAAACTTCAGTGTTCTAAATCTCATACGCAAGTTTCATGAAAAGAAGTCGTGTATATATGCGAGTTAAACACTGCACAGTCGTGTATATGTTAGGTCGAGGAAAAGTAGTGGGACAGACTCAAGAAAAAGGGTTTGATATGGTTCAATCAATTATTTTCTCTGTTTGATGATGGTTACAATCTGCTGATGATGTGTGGAAATGTGTTGGTACTCATAAAATGTTTAGAAGTGATTTTCATCCTAACTCGATGATGATGATGCCTTGATAGTTCTTGTTGATATATGCATGATCAGACCTGACAATGAACAGATGGAACAAGTTCGGGGGAAGAACATGATATGCTTCTAATAAAGCATTTTTGGCATTATGTTTAGAATTCTTTAGTACCTAATCAATGATGATGATACTTATATGGCTAAATGATACATCTTGCTATGATACGGTTATGAGTTGTCCATGACAAATCTCATATGGGGTTACATAGTTTGTGTTCAAATCAGATTTGCGGATGATTCTCTGATGATGCATATATGTTGCTTACATGGTGATCTTCATAAGGATAAGGAGAAGTAAAAAGCTTGAATACACAACTTCATTACTTGATGATGAGTCACTCATATGTTGCTATCATCATATGCATAAAGATCATATAATAAAATCATGATGAAGGATTCCTATAGTTCTTGGCTCTCACATGGTTGAGGATTGTTGCTGTTGATGATATCAAGAAGTCTTGACAAAAGATCTTGAGCTCAAGGTTTGCTAGATACAGAGTGCTATATACAGTACGTTGGATACATGGATGATTACTCAAAGTTGCATTGTTGGAGACATGATGATGATGAGTTCTTACCTATATGATGATAGGTTGATACTCACATATGTTGATTGATGCTTATCAGATGAGGGATGATACATGGATGGTATAAAAGATCATGCAGATCTTGATGATGACATGATGACTATGGTGTTTTTCACATATGATATAATGTGAATGATTTTGTATGACATATGTAGAATTCATTCATGGAAGGCTATGATAATGTTCAAAAGGATGAGTTGATTTCTATATGTAGACATACCTTGTTACAGGTTGATGATATCTACACTAATGGACATATACAGGTTGTTGGTATGGATGTTGTTGACAAATGCTTATGGAGCAGATCATACATTGTGTCTGATAGTTGCTGATGACTATCATGGTCTTGTTTAGATGTTTGGTCTTTGTTATAAATATCATGTATATCATTTGATGTAAAGGTCATATCAAGACCCATGATGTAATGGTTTGACTTTGTCTATTGTAGTCGTTTGATGAATCCCTTTTGGTCATATGTGTAATTTGTACCCCCACTATGCATGGGAAGGATGATGTAATATTTCAATCATGTATTGGTATCTAGTATATCCCCACTTGGTTGGGTGGATGAGTCAAGTTTATCCTCACCTGGTTGGGAGAATGAAAGTATGTATGAGCCATTGATGATAGGAAGGTCAAACTCACATAGTTGAGTTATAGAGTCATGTTATTTTCTTGAAAATATGTGCAGACTCTGCATGTGCTTAGGGGAAGCATGGATGATACAGTACATCTCAACATGTGCCTAGGGGGAGCATGATTAATATTCAGCTATTCTGATATGAAATTCTTCTTCTCTTAGGGGGAGAAGATATTGGTCCGCCCTTTGCCCTTGATGTGAAAGGGGGAGAATGACTTGGTGTTGTTGCCATCAAGTACAAAGGGGGAGATTGTTGGCATTATGATGCATGTGTTGCACTTGATGGCAACCCACTTGTAGTAGAACAACTCACCTATACATGATAACTAGATGCCTCTACACAAGAGATATCAGATGTGACATTAATACATGGTAGTTATGTTAACAGATGTGATGCAGGGAAGTTCAAAGGAAATGTACAATGATAGTGCAACAAGTTAAAATTATGATACAGGTGTTGTCCTTGATGATGAAGATCAAAGTACTATAGGTTAACAATATTGAATTACAGTTTAGGGTACACGGAATGAAGAAAACAAGGTATACGCAGGTTCACCTTGACCAACACGCGTATACACGTAGGTTCATAGAAAAAAAGGCGCATATGTGTATACACGCACTTTCATGCAAGGAAAAGCACGTACATGTTGGAAAACTTGGTTTTGGTCCGTGGTATTTGGTCCCTAGTATTTTGACTCGTGGTATTGATCCAAGGTATCTTGACTGAAGTATTGACCCCAGGTATTTGGTCCTAGGTATTGCTTCTAAGTGGTTTTGAATCATGGTATTGAGTAAGGCCTAAGACTATAAAAGGAGGAGAAGATCATTAGGCAAAAGAACTCAGAAAGTCTCAAATATCCGATGAAGTGTGAGATCTAGTATGCAAGTTATGGGTTGATAATGCTTTACTTGATCTGAACCAAGAAGAAATCTCAACGGTTGATGAGGGACAAGATCTAATGATGGATCAGGATCTTATGGCTTGGAATGAATCATCTCTATATGGTTTGATCATGCTTATTCTTGATCTGTATACTGACGCATGTAATGTTCTGTAAATATTATGATCTCGGTATAACTCAAGTCTGGAATAGCTACAAATTATGAATGAATATTTACAGATGTATACGTTGGTTGACTTTGATAAAAGCGCGTATATACGGAGGTTGATAAAATCGCATAGCATCATGATTTGTTCCTTCCTTTCTTCACACATTTGATTCCCAAGAGCTTCAGAGTTCCTCATTTGTAATCAAACACCTCATACTTCCATGTGAGGACATATTATGTTGATTTCATCTAATAAATACGTGACCTATGCATTCTTGCATCCCTTTGAGGGAGGAGATTATTTCTTTGATCATGCCTCTTAAGAGCAATGATCCATGTTGTCTGCAACCATATGACATGATTTCCACAATAAATTTGAGCATACATACCTCATCTTTCCTTCGGGTCGTCCATACTTCCTGCAGCAGCTTCCTTTGAATGAAGGAATTTCATTCCCTTGATCTACTTCATTTTCATGTTATCATGTCATCATTCTATGAATTCCACAAGATTGGAATTCTTGAAGAAACACTTACTTTTCCTCTTGCTTGGTGAATCTTACATTAAAGATTCTCTCAGAGAATTTTGAAGATCTTGCATATCATATCTTTCTAATGCTATCTTTTGACAGATGTATGATAACCCCTTTTCCAAATGACTTCTTATAATTATCACTTGATATTTTAATGAGGTTTCACAGAGCTATATCCTACATAGTTGATTTCCATAGGTTTTGTTCCATACCTCCATCATATTACATATGTCACGAGATCTTACTTCTAATGCTTTTTAATGATTCCATTCTCTAATATAATGATTCCTATCTCATTTAAAATGTTTCCTATCTACAATAGAAGGGTACCTTTTTAGTGAAGGAGATTATCTTAGTCATACTATAGATCTTTCACTTCCTCCTTCTTAGGCTTCTTTGTCTTAGGCTCTTCTACTTCTCCGGTAATATGGCCTTCTTCCTTATTTCTCTTTTTATTCTCCCTTCTAATATTAGGACAATCTCTTCGATAGTGCCCATATTCTTGACATCCATAGCATTGTACCTTAGCCATGTTCTTCTTATTTTAAGGACCAAATTTTTTAAACTTTCCTTTTCTTCTTGACATCGAAGCATATGCTTGATTTTTCTCATGTGATCCTACATCAGTCTTTGCTTTCAATCTAGTTTCTTCGATCTTACACAGAGACAATAGATATTGTAATGGATTAGTTTCTTTCTTCCCATAAATACTTGAAGTAAAGCTACCCCATTCTTCTGGTAGTGAATTTAATACCATTGTTGTCATTTCTCTATCAAACATGACTTCTCCCAAATCTTGCATTTGATCTCTTATCTCTGAAATCCTCATAAAGTATGAGGCTACTCCATCTTCCTTTGTCATATTTAGCTTGTATATTTCCTTCCTTAATGAGATTACTTCTCCTGCAGTGCTTATGGAAAACAACTATGCGAATTTCTCATATATAGCTTTTGCAATGTTTAGTTTCGATACATATGGGATAAGAGAGTGTTTGATGGATTCTATGAGAATCCTTTGGGCCCTCACTTCTCCCTTCATGAATCTAACATGTGCTTGAGTATCTTCTTTGGTAGGTTGGGCTATTCACCCCTTGATGTGATCCATGAACTCATTCTCAATGAGATTTAGGTATGTTCTTTTCTTCCATGTAAGGAAGTTTGAAGCCCTAACCAATTTGTTACTTTCTTTGCAAAAAGACATTTTGATAGTATCAGATGAAGTCATAAAATCACTTGAGAATTTTTTGCTTGATTCCTCCTTAATATTGATGTTGATAGAAGATTACTCCAAATATTGAGAGAGAGTTTGCTTCACGATCCTTCTTGAATGATCTAGCCTTCTTTCAATGATGACCTTGGAAATGCTTATAGGGTTTCAATCTTTCTTCCTGCTGCCTTCTTGAAGGTGATCTTTGCTAGAGTGTATTTCTTTGATCTAGGAATTTGGTATGATGAAGATCTTGATCTCTTGCTTGGTGTCCTTTTATTTTCTTTGATCCTTATTTGAAGCTTGATCTTTGGGTGTCTTCTTGCTTGAATGCCCCTTCTTGAATTCAACACCTAAGATTTGATAGCATGTTGAGAAATATAGGGCATCATAAGTTAGAAGATTTCTCTTCCTGATAATTGCTTGTGATATAATTTTACTTCTTTGATTATGATCTTCTCTTTGTTACGTTATTATTGTGTTATTATCATCAAGACAATTACCAAATGAATAATGGTAGGCTTTTCATCTAGTGCAAAACCTCTCACTCTTTGAGAGGAAAACCCAATCAGAAATTCTTCTTATAGATCTTCAATTAACAAATACCAAGACCATGACAAAGTCCTTAACTCTGGTGTCCTCCCAAGACCCTTTTCACTAGCTTTGATGCTTTGCCTCTTTCCTTTCTCGGCTTCTTCTAGATCTCGAACTGCTCCCCTTGGCTTCTTCTAGAGAATATCAGTCTCCTCCTCCACACTTCTCTTCTCAGCTTCCCTAGAGAATCTCAATATCTTGGGTTAACCCTATTTCATAAACCCTAGAATAATCTTTTCTCTTTGATTGGTCTCTTCAAGAGAGACGGACCTTCTTCCTCTTACAATGTCCTTTATCCAAACAAGGTTACCTTAGTGCAACAACAAGTGCTTCTTCGACCTTCTCTATATGCCCTTAGATCTGCTACCTTCACACATGCGAGACTATATAAGCCCAAATCAAATCTCCCAGAAGTATCCCTTTCTTCGCTATCCTTCTCTTGACCTTTGCTTCTTTTCTCTAGATCTTATTCGCACTTATGCTTCTCTTCTTCACTGAATTTCTTAACTCCAAGTGAGGCCAAGTGTGGCTATATATAAACATTACCTCATTTCCTTTAGGGCAAGATGAAAATAAGGAGGAGAGTTGACATAATCTTCTAGGTTCCTTCATTCATTGTAAGCTGAATTGGAGAACAGTAGTGACAAGGTCTTGGAGGATTATTTTACATAAACAAGTTTGACTCTTTACAATGTGTAACATGACTTCATTGCATGACAATGACTCTTTTCTTCTTTTATGATTAGATGGAAAAAATCCTAAAGGTTCTCAATGGGAGCCTTGACTCAAAAATAAAATATCTTTTTCATGAAACCCATGATGCAAGTAAATATTTTATTTTTCTTCTTTACATCTCTTTACATAAAATCACAATTACATGTCATTATGAAGACCAAACTGTAAGGACCGGACCTGATTATGACTATATACATTTTTTTTTTAATTTTAAACAAAAAATACGACCAGAAAAGAAACACATTGAGATTTCAAATTTATTCAACACACACATTGCTAACACTCATTTTAGGAAACATAACATAACATTTACATACTTAACTAAGATCAATTAGTAATGAAATACATATGTATCGTTCACCAGAAGGCGAGACTCCGCTTGCTCTGTTGTTACTGGCATTCCCTTATTGTCGGTCACTTCTGCGAGTGAATGATGACGCACTTGATCCAAATGCGAAGACCCACCGGTTAACCTCCCAGCCTACTCCTTGAGTACTCTTCTTCCCCGCAGACCCCCGAGTTGCAATGGGGTTGTACAATGAAGGAAAGCTCTAGCTGGCAGAGAAGAGCACACCTTGGCTCAAGAGTCCCCTCTCTAAAAATCCTCTACCTCACCAAACTCACTATAGCTTCATAATCACTGCTCTGACATCATATCATCCATCCAACCATAGGGTTCCAAAAGTCCCCTCTCCCATGGCTTGCTCCTTTTATAAAAGTCCTCATAGATGACACTTGGCATGTCATTCATAATTATATATATATTTTTTAATTTAATAGCTTGATTATTCACCTACCCATGTGTCACTCTCTCATCAAGGGTCACCCAAAATTATTTACTTAACTTTTTATTTAAAACTAATATTTTCCTCACCTCACAAGATTCCTATTTCTTCTCCTAGTTGTCTCTTTATCCCCCCCTCTTTTATTCCTTAAATTGTGTTTATTACTTGCATTCAATTAATGAGTCAAGATTTTATCCCCAATCTACTCCCTAATTTAACTCAGGTTATCTCTTAGATGGATATTCTTATGTTGGTTGATGTCACTTCTCTAAATTTAATTTATTATTCTTATTTTAATTCACCTTCCTCTTTTCTTAATTAGGTTTAATTAGTTTAGGATTAATATTTATCCTTACAATTATGTTCATCTTTCCCCTTTTACCTAATTAAACCACCTAATCTACCTAGTATTTTCCAACATGGGAAGGGTAGAGTTTTAAGGTACTCTATTTTATTTCTTCCTATGATCCTCCTTATTCCAAGTTTTATTTTTTATTTAATTACCTTGGTTTCTAATCATTATTTACCCCTGATGTAACTACCTAGTTTTCATTCCTTACTTATATTTATTTATTATCATTTATTTTTAATGATTTCAAGGGTGCCAAGTTTGGTTGTGCCCTTCAAGAACTTCCCTAGAAGTTCCAAGGGTGCCACACCTAATAGTTTATTTGTGATGCCAAGGGTGCCAAGTTGGTCATGCCCTTCAAGAAATTCCCCTGAAGTTCCAAGGGTGCCACACCACTTGTCCTTCAAGCATCCAGTGACTACAAGGGGAAAGTATAGTGCGACGTCATAGACCACTATCATCTCTTATGTTGCATGCTATAGTGAGACTAATGGTGCCAGGGATCAAGGAATCTGCCTTGATGCGCGCCCCCTAGTAAACTCCTCACGAGCGACCCAACTTTGGGACCTGCCCTCATGGCATCGTGATCTTCAAGGTGAAGGTGTTTCAACCCTTCCATCCCAAGTCATGGCGGGAGTGCTAGTGGATGAGATTAGGGACTCTGTCCCACCCTGCCCATGTAGTTCCATCCACCTGTACAACGCCATCACCCATATGTGAGTCATTCGGTCAAGCAACTAATCTGTGCCTGCAACCATTAACATATCATCAGAATATAGTTAAACATATATGGCAGATTTCAAAATTGATTTAGACTTTAAAAGATAAAATAATATGAATTTTCATCAAATCAGGTGTCATCGACATGTCATATGCGAGTGCCTCTGATGGTTTCCTGCCATACTCAATAATCATCAGTAACAAGGTTTATCAATGTTAGTCATTATCATAATAGCATCATTAACAATTCCTGGTCATTCACATCATTGTCCATTGTAAGTCTGAACTAAAGAAAGTAGGTAACATAGGGGATACATCCCTCATGGCTATCATCATTAATCATCAATGGAAACATACATATTCATTAAGCTATCAACATCATAACATCATATAAATATACCTATCCATCAAATTTATCATCATTATGCTTTTAGTAGAGCGCATACATATTCTTTACTACCCTCATCATAAATTCAAATAGAGACCAACTTAACTATTTAATGTTGCAATCATCAGAATACTGATAGATAAGATACATAACCATTCATGATATCATAATATCAATGGAAAGCATTCATAAACATCACAACCATGAATATCTTAATCGATAATAATAGTGTCATGTGTCTGGATCCTCAACCTGAGGTCCTCAAAGAATAAAGTGTGGGCCTTATGGCTAATTAAATGTTTGCGTCATATCACTGTCAGTCAACTGGAGCGGGCACTACATACACCCCCTCTTAATAATAGACTTCGTCTCGAAGTCCCTGGAATAGGTAAGGAAAACGGTGACGCATCTCCTTGGCATCCTCCCAAGTAGTTGAACTAGGACTATAATTGTCCCACTGGACTTTAACTTGGTCCACTAACCATCACCTAATCTGCAAAGTTCGTTGGTCCAGTATGCAAACTGGTTCAGCCATTACTGTTCTCTTGACCAAAACTTGCAAATGACTGAAGTCAATAACATGCGAAGGATATGAAATATAATGACGTAAAACAGAAACATGAAACACATCATGCATACGTGCTAAAGATGGAGGTAAGGCAAGCCTATATGCCACCGACCCTTTCCTTTCTAAGATTTCAAAAGTTCCGACAATGAAGTCCATTGATATAACCTCCCATTTAGATTTTGGTATCTCATGGGATTGCAATAACCCTGTTGGATGTCTGTGTTCATCTTTTACTCGTTGAAACTCTAAGCATCTTGCTACCAAATTCACGATGTCCTTTTTCATCCCTTTCCAAAAAAGAGCGGTTTTAGGTTTGCACTCATCTTCTTAACACCAGGGTGTGCCATGTATGCTGCGTGATGTGCTTCATTTTAGATTAGATGGCATATATCTTCATTTGGTGGTATATATATCCTTCCCCGAAATCATAGTAGCCCATCATTATCAAGGGATTATTCTTCGTATTTTGGGACCCTCATTTAATCCTCCCTCAAACTTTTGTTAACCTCCTAATACCAGGTGTCTTTAACTTGTAAATCAAGCAATTTCTCCCTCAAATTTGTCTTTACTGAAAATATCCGAGGCCTCCTAGTTAAAGCATTAGCCACCCTATTTACCATTCCTTTTATGTAAGTGATATCAAAATCATATTCACTAATTATCTCAGACCATCATCTTTGTCTTTCATTTAAGTGATCTTGAGTGAATATGTGTTGTAATCCACAATGGTTAGTCTTAAGATCAAACTTCCTTCCTAGAAGGTAGTGTCTCCAAATCTTTGGTGCATAAACAATTGTTGTCATTTCTAGATCATGGGTTGTGTAGTTTTATTTGTGGGTTCTAAGTTTCTTTGATACATAAGCTATTACTCTTCCTTTTTGCATCAACACACAACCCAACCCTTCCTTGGAGGCATCAGTGCAAACCAAAAATTCTTGTTCCATATCTTGCATCTTCAAAATAGGTGCTGTTGTTAATAACACCTTTAACCCTTGGAATGCCTCTTCACATTTTTCAATCCAAACGAATTTCTTGTTCCTTCTTTGGAGCTCGGTAATGAGGCTTGTGATATTTGAAAACCTTTCGACAAATCTACAATAATACCCTGCCATGCCCATGAAACTTCGTATTTCATGAACATTGGTTGGTGTTGGCCATTCCATGATGGCCTCAATCTTTACCGAGTCTACTGCGATACCATCCCCAGAAATAATGTGCCTAAGATAATGAATCTTGGTTTGGTAAAAGAAACACTTTGAAAACTTCCCGTACGATTGCTTTTCTCTAAGACATTGTAGAACTATCCTCAAGTGTTTGTCATGTTCTTCTAGGGTCTTTGAGTAGATCAAAATATTATCGATAAAGACTTGCACAAACTTGTCTAAGTAATCCTGAAATATTTTGTTCATCCAACTCATGAAAACACCCGAGGCATTTGTCAGTCCAAAGGGCAAAACTACAAATTCATAATGCCCAAATCTTGTCTTAAAGGTTGTCTTAGGGATATCTTCTTCCTTGATTCTTAATTGATGATATTCCGACCTCAAATCTATCTTTGAAAACATAGTTTCGCCCCTCATTTGACCAAACAATTCATTTATCTTTGGCAGAGGGTATTGATTTATTTTTTTTATCGTCACTTTGTTCAACTGGCGGTAGTCAATGCACAGTTGCCAAGACCCATCCTTCTTCTTAACGAAAATCACAGGGGCTCCCCACGGAGATATGCTAGGTCGTATGAACCCTAAGTCCAACAGTTCCTTTAATTGGATCTGCAATTCCTTTAGTTTAGGAGCCAACATACAATAGGGTGTTTTTGCAATAGGCTCAGTGCCTGGTTTAAGGTCGATGGTGAGATCAATTCCCCCCCCCCCCCCCTTTTTTTTTTGAGATTTGGATTCTCCACAGAAAATTTTATGATATTTATTTATTTACATAAATAAATACTCAGATTTTGAAACTTCAATTGGCTTCTTTTCTAAAGATAATTTTTATGATATTTATTTTATTGACCTAAATAAATATAGGAAAAGAAAATGAAATATTAGAAAGATCTCTGGATATATTAATTTGCTTTGTTCCTCGCTAAGATTTCATTTCCCACCAATTCCCTCACTATATAAATTTTTTTTCCCTTTTATTTTATTTTTATCATTAAATTAGTGAACATGAAGGTGATGCCCAACAAATAAAGGATGATTCACTGACACGCAATCATACACAATTAGTTTTTCTCTCTTCACTGCCAAAACCGATAGCAACATCTAACCACAAAAAGGCTAATACACGGACAAGCAATCATGGCCAAGCCAATAAATTTAGGGTGTTGAGGGTTGTGCTTTGGTATACAATGCACGCTGTGAAAATGCCAGAGGAATTGCAGAAATTGTGCTAAACCCATATTATCTCAACTGAGAGACGCCATGCGCACTCAACAATGACTACTATGGTAATTAAAACAAACATTTCTGAGGGGGCAAAATAGAAATCATCATTGCTCAGGTTTGGAATAGCAATTGCAACATTCATAAATGTAGTAGATATTGAACAAAACTAGTCATGCATGTATGCATGGGCCCATAGGTCTCAAGGGTTCAACATAGCTCTGATACCAAGTGTAAGGACCTGATTATGACTATATACATTTTTTTTTTAATTTTAAACAGCAAATACGACCAGAAAAGAAACGCATTGAGATTTCAAATTTATTCAACACACACATTGCTGACACTCATTTTAGGAAACATAACATAACATTTACATACTTTTAACTAAGATCAATTAGTATGAAATACATATGTACCGTTCACCAGAAGGCGAGACTCCGCTTGCTCTGTTGTTACTGGTATTCCCTTGTTTTTGGTCACTTCTGCTAGTGAATGATGACGCACTTGATCCGAATGCGAAGACCCACCGGTTAACCTCCCAGCCTAGTCCTTGGGTACTCTTCTTCCCCGCGGACCCCCGAGCTGCAATGGGGTTGTACAATGAAGGAAAGTTCTAGCTGGCAGAGGAGAGCACACCTTGGCTCAAGAGTCCCCTCTCTAAAAATCCTTTACCTCACCAAACTCACTATAGCTTTGTAATCACTACTTTGACATCATATCATCCATCCAACCATAGGGTTCCAAAAGACCCCTCTCCCATGGTCTGCCCCTTCTTTTATAAAAGTCCTCATAGATGACACTTGGCATGTCATGCATAATTATATATTTTTTTTAAATTTAATAGCTTGATTATTCACCTACCCATGTGTCACTCTCTCATCAAGGGTCACCAAAAATTATTTACTTAACTTTTTATTTAAAACTAATATTTTGTTTAGAGAATTTTCGGCGAAATCACATAAATAATCATTTGTCGACGCGTTTCGAACCAACCAGTGTGGTTCATCATCAGGACAAGTTGAAGAAACCGATCCAGCCTAGCATGTTAAATAGTCTGAGCAGATATTCCAACGGCTAATTTTGACTAAAGGACCCAGGTTAATATTATAATCTTATTATTAATA
>APFE030915970.1:0-16772 GCA_000404065.3 Pinus taeda
TTGATGTTTCTTGATCCTTTTCTTCCTCCTCTTCATATTCTATGTAAAATAATTTCTTCTCAGCACACTTATGACCTTTAGTGCATTTGCTATCACAATTGTAACAAAGACCTTTTTCTCTTTTTTCTTCCAATTGTTGTAGTGTAACCCTTGTAGGTTGTGGAATGCTAGGAGAAACAACACTTCCATTTTTATAGTTGTAGGGGTAGAATTCATTGTTGTCATAATTTTTCTTTCCACTTTGTAACAAAGCCATTTTTCTCTTTTTCATTCCAATTGTTGTGGTATTTCTCTAAAGAAGGTGTTGCTCTTTGTATTCTCATAATGTGTTATAATTGCCTCCGTGAAAATTGACCATGTAACAAGTTGTTTACGAGAACAAAGCCCTTTATACCATACAAATTGATCTTGTTCTAAATATGAAGATGCAATACATACCTTTTGTAATAGTGGTACACCATGTAAATCAAAATATTTCTCCATCTATAGTATCCAATTTATCGAATCCTTTCCATCAAACTTCCTCATCTCGCTTTTTCTTGATTTTAGGAGCTCGATCTTAAAACTATTGTAACTCTATACTTTCGGATATTTAAGTTCTAAAATTGTGACCTACAGTAGTCCTCTGCCTCCTCTTTCCAATGCCACCAGTCTGATTGAATTTAGATTCTCCAAGAAAGAGTTATGCACAATCTCCCAAGATGACCTGATTATATACCTTTTAAGAAGAGAGCACTTTTATGAAGTGCCACATGTCACTATTTTGACCTTAGGTCCAAAAAATATATACAGGAACTACAGTCCGTCCTCTTTTTGCAACTTCTTACGAAATTTCAATCTAATGCTCAAAACAAAAGTTATGACTATTTTCCCCAGGTCACATGTTTGGAATGTAATTCAGGAGTCTATAAAAAGGTCAACTTCCTCAGATCATATCTCCGCAAATATAGCACGAAAAGCTCTGAAATTCAGTTCTAAGGTTTAGAACAATTTCAACCCAAATGGGTTTTTGTTTTAGCATCTGAAACATTGCAAAAAAATTGTTATAGCAAAAATTCCACGATGACCTATTTGGAGCAGCGAAACCCTAGAATCCAAAGCTTTGATACCAAATGTTATGAAACCAGCTCACAAAAAGGTAGAAAAGATAGATCAATGCCTTAGAAATAAGCCTCTTTGAGGGGGAAACCTCCTTTATGTTGCACAAATGAACAATTCTTGGATGATACAAATGAAAAGACCTCCTTTCTATATATAGGAGTCTAAGGGGTCATCATATAATCAGAGCCGACATAACAATAATAATATAAGGGCCCAATAATAACAATAGTTTTCTTCTATGGGGCACAATAGTAACAAGATGGGGACTACATGGGTACAACAATATAATAAGGGGGTTGTACTAATAACAATAAGGGGTTACACTAGTAGAATAGGGGCCTAACATTATCAAATCTAGTTGCAAATATCCTATATGCACTTTGTATTTTTTGTCCACACACCTACGGAATTGTTAGTTGAATGCAAACAGTAATTGCAGAAAGATCAAAACTACATACATATCAAATATCATTTATAAAATTTAGTGTTGTGTATTTTAGCGGGTTTTAGCCAAATTAATATTCATGTTTATGACATATTGTATCTCATAACCATTATAAATATAGAAGATAATGTACAAACTACTGAAAGAATTATCTACGTTCCTGATAAAAAAACTTGGTATTCGCACCTGGCATGCAAAAAATAATTAAAAGCAAGTACTATTATCAATATCCATTCGGTAAATCCACACGCAATGACATGATCATAGCTAGTTGCAAAGATATCGATAAGGTCTATATATATCGATATTATAAAATACTCTTTTTGATACTTATTCAGTGAATTCAAGTATATATTTCTTTTAATAGATTGATATTTAGCATTTGATTTAGTTGTCCTGGATTAGAGAAAAATCTATGAGGATTGGATAGGAGTGCTCTTGGTGTTGGTGCAGGTGTGTCCCTTGTTGTTGTAGTTATTGTTGGTATAGTTGGTGTACTAATGAGTAGCTCATACCTATATGTAATTAGTGAGATAAATTTGTGATAGACAGAGAACATGTGGAGAAATTATAGTTAACAAATTAGAGATTAGGCCCAGAATATTTCTCCAATGAGTGGTGCGTTGTGATTGTAATTAAAATTCAATATGGATATGGATGGTGAGGATTTATTTTTTTTTTAGTATTCATTTGTCGAATACTATTTGGTATTAGCCTACTAGAAAAATTTATGCAGACATGCCTCTGTGTATACAAAACCAATGGTTATTTTATTATTAGTAGACTATACCAAATGTGGAGGTTTGTACAATGAATGCTTGAGAGCTTCTTCCACATTATGAATTTACTTTGCAATTCTTCCCATGTGCATTTATATTTTGTTATTGTCATTGTCATCGTTAATTAGTATTATTATTATTATTATTACTATTATTATATATTATATATGTTTATTATTATTATTGTATCAAACGTATTGCGCAACTAAGGGAATAGCTATGTGAAGAAAGTTGTGCGGGATTAGTTGTCCAAAACTGGTTCTCTAGATAAATCATGGGAAGAGAAGAACAAATGCATGTACATAAACATAAATAGCTTTACATTCCTCAGTTACAATGTTAATTATTGCTTGCATGCAATTCAATTTTTATACTTATGCTTTTTTATTTGAGAGTTTCTATTGTAACCTTTACAAAATGTAATTAGTATTATTTAGGACTACTAGTCGCCTCTCTTATTCTCATTGCATTTATATTTGGGGACATCAGGAAATTTGCAAAGAAGAGAATATGATAAGATGTAATTCTACAATCGAAAGTACATTTTTACTTTGTCAAAACAAACCTTACAAAATGGAATTTGTATTATTTATATGATGAACTAAGTTCCTTTAATGTTGAATAATATGAGTACAATCTCCAAATGTGCAATTATCTAATAGAATTGGAAAATAGAAAAATAATTTTACAGAGTGAATGTCCTGAATTATCATGATATCGATTTCTAAAGCATATGAAACATATCTACCATAAGTACTGGAAAAATTGCAACATTGATGATGATCGTTGCTTAATGAATATCATTAAAATCGATAGTATCAAAATCTCATCTTATATCATTAATAATAACATTGGTTAAATGTCATTTCATATATGATCTTTTCAATTATGACTAAATTTAAGTGGTTACAAGTTCTTTGGAAAAACAATCGCGGTACCACGCGATGGGGGAGTTGGAAGAAGAGATTTCATTATGTGGAATATGGAATGATTTCAGACATTACATATCAATTATTATTATTTGTGAAAACAAATTGTTAATGTTCATTTTCTATAGTCTACAGATAAGAGAATAAAACAAATTGCAAATATTGGTCAAATTTAGATGACTATTCAAAGTAAAAATAAATGGTCTTCGTTATTGGTATTATAACAAGCTAAAATACATCATTCATGTAGCAACAACTGTAGCCAAGTTCAAATTGTAATTACCATAGTTCATATAGAAGAAATTGTATTTAGGTTCAAATTGTAATTACCATAGCTATGATTAAAATATACATCAAAGGTGAATCATATTTTTGACAATCAAAAAGACTTACTAAATATCCATTTTTATTTCTATCAACAAAAGAACAATTATGTTTGAATTGTTCAGAAAATTGATAAATAGTTTAATAATTTTCACAAAGAAATGAACTTTTAATAATAAGGTATACAATTTGAATAACAATAATACTATGTAGCTACTCATAATATCTATTATGTTGGTAGAAACACTTTTTATAATATCGTATTTCACTAGCATATTCACGGTTGTCGTTCGAGTTATTTTAATGCTTTAACTTTGTGCCCTGCATTCGCAAAATAACAACAATTTTTTTCAATTTAAATAAATAAATAATAAAATGATATAATGTGACTCTGAAAGAGAAATATGGGAAAAAAAAAGGAGGAATAAAACCATGTGCACATGTAAACTACCTCAGTAATTTTGCATATAGAAAATAACATTTGATTTGTAAAGAGTTTATCAAAACCTTTATGCAATCGCTAAATTGTTGTATGAAAAATCCATTTTCAATGAAAAAGGAAAAATTGCATCCAAAGATTGACTGAATTCATAATAAAATATATAAAATTTTGAACATTTAATCACCAATAAACAAAAAAAAGTGAACATTCCAAGATTTAAGAGAAATTACACTATGTAAAACCATATCTCTTTATTACATAACTATTAATTGTTTTCAGAGTTGTTGGTTTCTTGAAACAATTTCTTTAACTTTACATGTATGCATTTTTTTATAGGAGAAAATGCAATTTGCAATTTGACACTTTGACTAAAAATATCTTTCTCAATTTTCATGACTTCGCATTAAAATTCTGCATCCAAAACATAGTTATGTTCATTAACATTAACAAAGCCAATTAGTCATTCCTACTTTCATGTGTATTGAAATCAACTATATTGTCAAATTTTGATGCCTTTGACTGTTTCATTTTTTCCAATTCAATTTTTATAATTTGTCTTGAAATTAAACCAGATTCACATGTAATACATGGGTCGTTCAGATTCTTCACAATCTGTACCGCTTTGATATATGCATTTGCCCTTCGATTGTTTTGATATTCAGAAATAATTTTTTCCATTATTTTGATTCTCTGAGACCATGTAGCTTTGAATTTCTTTATTCTATTAGCATTTGGCAGTTCATGCTATCTTTTTTTGCATCCTAAAGTAAATCAAGTCTCTGGCTGAAATAAAATAATTGATTGTTCCTAAAATACATATGTCCTTCAATATCACGTTCAATGCACTCAAAAAATGACTTATTTCTTCATCCCAGGTGCTTCAGATCATAATTTTCTTTCTGTGCATGTTCAATAATTTGTAATTTTTTCCATATATTCCTAATAATATATGGTTTCACTGCATTAATAAAACTGATAGATTTAGCAAATCTATATGATGTGTTGTGAACAGTAACTACGGGAACTTTTGTTCGAATTGCTCATGAAGTCATCAAAAAAGGACCCGGATATATAAAATCTTTTAGGTCCTTTATTCTTATTTTTAAGTTTAATTTTTATGCTTCACGTTGACAAAGAGACTCTTAAAACACATTACCAATAACTTCATGCAGCTCCATGAGCGATGTGATTGCAACTTCAGCAAAATAAACCTGCATTTTCGTTTGGTATAAAATGTTATTGTTGTGAAGCTTTACCTTATCAATCTTCATTTGTTTACTGCTACTTTCATACTTTGAATTTCGCAATGTAACAAAACAATCATTAAAAATAATAGATTCATTAGCAATTTGTGCTATTGTTTCATGATTTTCAACAAAACAAACACTAATCCAGTCAAGTAGCTTAATGTTTTCAACTTATTCATTTATAGTTTCATCAACATTTATTGTTCTCATAGGACTTTTGAAATTAGTTGATTTAGCATCATACACTTCTTTTGAAATAAATCTTCGATCAAGATTTTCGTGCTTAACGTTATCTGAGAGTTTGTCGTAAATGATTTTTGTATGTGCAGTATATTTTGTCATACTTTCACTCGACAATGAACTTGCATCAATATCATTTATCCAGTATACATATTTCTCTCCAAAAGTATTGATTCCTGATTCATGGGTTATTTGTTCAGCATCTATGCTTAGTGCTTGATTTCCATAGGTATTGTTTATGCAACATAAAAATTGATCTTTAGAGATTCTGATACTTGATACTTCCATGATATCTTTAGCATTTATGATTATTTGTTTATTTTTTGTTGATGCATGTTGACATTGTTCGCTATGTTCTCTAATTTATGCAAACAAGTTTATATATCCAATTCTTTCCAAGTGTGCTTGAAATAGGCCCTCTTCATCAAAAATTTTAATTGCTTCAACTTTACTTACGTTAAAAGCATTCAAAGACTGTATGAGATCTATAACATGGTAAATAGTTTTTACTGTGATTTCTCCAATAGTAAATGGAAAAGGAATGAATTTTTTTGTCTTTTTGCTTTCAAATATATCTATGCAGTTGAGGTATGTCCTACAGACTTCAGTAACAAAATACCTATCTATAAAAAAAAATTGGCAATAGCAATGGCTTACCTTGAAACCCATATATTCGAATTAGTGTAGTACTTTCCCCTTCTTCATGCATACCTTTGTCCCATATGAAAACTTGTGTGTGTCCAAATATACAATCACATTCTTTTACAATTATCATATAGTTTATTTTCCTCACAAAAACATCTTGAATTAGACAAAAGTTTAAAGAAGTGTTATTCTTCCACGGTATAGGATACCGTAATTTCATTTGTTCTTGATTCACATTAAATTTAGGATTACATGGAAAACTACTAAAGTTATCGCTTGAAATCAAAGCTATTATGAGATATATCATCATGAAGAACCTTTTGGCCTTGGATAAATTAGTTAACTAAAAAGCTAATGCATTATAAATGATATCAGCATAGTTGAATAGGCAATCCTTTTTGTATGTCTGATAAAGCATATAGACAAAGAATTTTGGAACTGTTGTTTTAGTTTCTCAACCCGTGACACGTGCACAAAGCGAAAAAAAGTATTTAAACGGCTATTTAAACAAAAATATTTCTAGAACAGAGAGGTTGCAAGGAACTTGGTGACTCGGAAAAAATAAATACCTAATAACATTAGATTCACATGCTTCTGAGATCATGAAACTATTTGCTTCAGGCAATCATAAGTGAACATTAGCCTCCAGTAACTTGAATATTCATCTAAATGTCTTCGCATTCAAAGGTATACTCTTTTTTCACAACATAATTGTTCTTGTTTATGAATCAAAAAAAATCGTGCACTAATGAACAATTTCCATGAAATCAAAAATTGTTAGCACACATGTGGCATTCACTAATCCAGTAGTCCAAATCTTGTTACCATTTTTATCTTCCATTAGAATATTAGCATAATTCTCATATGCAGTAGACCAGTGGAAGTTCTCATCGACGGAACCAAGTAAACTAAAGGTATTAGTGCAAATATTTTCTTTGCTTTTTCTGCTAGCCATACATGTTTCGTAGCTAAAAACACCTTCTGAATCAATAGTGTTCTCAATGTCGTTGACTTGCACAAATTTGTTTTTATGATTTTGTATATATTCACTAGACCTTACTTTTGCAAACGCAAAACCGAGTCCAAATATTGCAAGTGTGAAATTTGTTACACAGCACATTTGTCAATTCACATAAATAACATTGAGCAAAATCCTTCTTTATAGGACATGCAGAAGTGCAAAGGATGTTCATTGTGTGGAAGAAGCTTTCAATTTTTCATTATGTGGATAATAAAACTGTTTATGTTTATATTATTGATGATATTTTGATTGTAAATAATTTTTTCTAATATTTGTTTGTTTATGATCTTTTCAGTGGTATGATTAATTGGTAAATATGTTGGCATTAAAGGCTTATATTTCTAATATTTTACTAAGCAATAGAGTTCACATATTATCGAACACGACCTCCCACATTATATGCAAAATTATTCAAACAAAATAGATTATAATGTCTTAGTATTGCATATGTATCATTACTTTGTACAGTAAACAAATGCTTCTCCAATGATGATTTAGCACTTACATTTCAAATATATTGTTCATTGATGATTTAGAAATTACATCTCCAAATAATAATAATAATAATAATAATTTCACTACGAACTATTGCTCAATGGCAAGCACAACATAAACAATATACAAGAAAATAAGTAAAACAATACAGATACAAACGATTTGGCATAAAAATCTTGCCTATGGATGAGATATAGAATCACAAAATAAATGAACCGTGACGTACCTAATACGGATATCGTAAAATATGTTTATGTGTTCGAAAAGAAATATTGTGTATAACTCTTATGCTAACAAGTAAAAGGCACAATTCTTAGAACAAAGTTTTGATTCTGACAACTAAAACAAAACCATTTGTAACAAGCCTTCCCTCTCAAAGAACTATGAAATATAGAAATATGCATTGGCAACATGCATGCCCCCCCAACAAAAAAAACGATGATCAACAGTTGGCAAATCAAACTACCTACACGTTACGTGTTAAAATTATGCCACAAGAGCTTTATAAAACTTAGAAGATTTTATTTATCATTCTTAAGCAAACGAGAAAAATGCACTAACATATTACTTGTTATTATTATTATTATTATTATTATTATGTCACAGAACATATATAAAACTTAGACCCTTTGATTTATTATTTACACCAAAGATCCAGTATGCGAAATAACAACTGTAATTTTTATATGACAAAGAATTGTAATTCCACATTCATTTTGTCCTTCATAGAGTTCTCCCGTAAAATTTTCTTCCACATAATATTGATTTTTAAACAATGGAACCCACTTAATGTCACTCATTCGGTGCAATGTATCACGCAATTTCATATTTATCTAACTTCATATGTTTCTGCCTCACACACAAAATAGTTACACGTGTTCGTTAGACATGGAAACGAGAAATATAGAGCTAAATGGCATTGAGAACGAATGTTGCTACCATCATATCAACCTTATAGGACATACCTAGAAAAGAAATTGCATAGAGCCCTGGATATATGAAAAATAGAGGATTTACGTAGGACAGAAAAGCATAGGTGAACATACCTTCGACTTTCAATTGTGCATAAATGGCATCTCTAAATATTGTATAAAACTTAAACATAGATTAGAGATTTTATCCAAGCTCAATCGAAAATCAAAAATGTCTTTTGCAATAAATCATTACTCTATAAAATAGCCAAGGCCCAACATTCAATCGACCATGATTGTTTTTACTCCTTGCAAAGAGAAACTTGTGCCCACGTGCATTTACTTATATCCGTAATCTAGAAAACAAACAACATTCAATCGACAACAAAGTTTTCTCCTCGAAAGAGAAACTTGTCTTTCTTCTCCTCGTAGATAAATTACAATTGAATTGGAAGAAATTAGCTAGAGTTATTTCCTAATCACGGTTTATTATCTTCCTCATCATTATCTAGATACCTTGTTATCAATGCAATATTAATAGCGTACAACTAGGAGAAGTGACAGTAAGAAACTTAATACAATTTGTATCTAAATATGAATGAACTACCATAATTTCTATAATAATAATGATAATTGAATTGAAATAAACCATCTGATGTTATTTCCTAATCACAGTTTAAGTGTCCTCATTGTTATCTAGATACATTATTATCTAGTCTAAATTTTTAACCGTCGCAACACCTTCAATGTAATATTGATGATAGACAATTAGTGAAACTAATAGTAAGAAATGTCATGGAATATGAATAATTACCATAATTTCTATAATAATTACAATTGAATTGAAATAAAACAGTCGATGTTATTCCTGAATTGATTGCTATAAATTTTAGAAATGCCACGTGTAAGTTATCCTTTTGAACTAAACTAAAAATATTTCACGTAATTTTCACACAGAAGTGTGTCAATATTGATCTACAAGTACTAATGATACATCGAGTGCAATAATCATTTACAAAAAATGGCAATTCCTACTAATCTGCTATAGCTATAAAACTACAACAAATAGAACAAACCTAGAAAAAGAATTGAGTACCACAACAATCACACTACTAATAAATAATGCCATGTTAATAATTTAGAGAAGAATTAAAGAAGTATCTAGAATAAACGAAATATTATATTGTTTGTTGGTCAGTTATGGTCCAAATGCACTAAAACACTCTCAAGAGAATCCCTATGATTATCAGGATCTCCTACTCGATCACAATATTATATGTTGAGAATATAGGCATATCATATCGTGTCAACAAACCAAAAATGATGCACATGTCATTAATGCTAGTATTATATCCCCATCTTCTCATCACATGACATTATAATCAACAAAATGAAAAATTTGATCAGTGATCTATCATACTGATTGAATGCAAGTAATTTTTACGAAGTGAGGTCTTATTAATGATTATGCTCATAATATTTTGTGCTGACAATATGGGAAAATGATGCGCTCCCAACGTACCAGAAATCTTGTTAGACAAAAAAATGAACACTTTAATAAACTTGTTACTAATGATCATATCATATGCCCATATCCTCATCACATAACATTGCAATTGACAAAATGAAAAAATTTCTCAATGATCCACCAGCAAAATAAAAAATTTGTCCAATGATCTATCGCATTGGTTGAATGCAAGTAAGCTTCACAAAATCAAACATTGTAAGGTTGTGATTTCCGCATAGTGAAAGCTCTATTTATGGAAATCATTATGTAAATAGGAAAATATGCAAAACTACAGAGGAAATACATTCTAGGGAAGAAACTCTCAAGCTTTAAATCTGCACAATCACACACACATAATTCATACACACTCGCACTCACAAAATTTACAAAAATGTACTATTGTTTTTTATTATGTTGACACTCGAAAAAAAAAATTGTATTTCGAAATGAAAGTGATATATGAGATTATGAGAGCTTCCAAGATTCCCCCGAACAGTGAACTTAATTAGTTGATTCGTGCACATTCCTATTTACACAAAGATAACTATTAACTTATTAAAGGCTATGTTATGATAATGTAAGCTCTCCATTTCCGTAAGTTGTCTCTTTCTGCATAGTTCTTCGGAATTATTCTTATTATTATATATTATTGGTAATATCTTAATTCTAAACATTGCCACACAATTTACTAAAAAAACTTCGCAAAATGAAATCTGTCCAAATCTTTAATCGCATAAAACGCAAGCTAAAAAAGCCTTACCTTAAGAAAAATTGTATAAATGTAATAAGGAAATGTGAAATATCATTACACTATGAATTAAAGTTATAAATTTCCCTTTGCACCTGCATTCTCTCACACATATTTCCCTCTTTTCACATCCTTGATCCAGCATAGCTAAATTTGTAAAAGTTTTAAATGAAAAATAGTTTGAAATCTATTTTTCATCTGCACCCCCATTCTCGTGTACATTATCAATCATTCGTACAGTAAACGCTTCACACAAGAAAATCTCCACAAAAGGAAACAAAATAATACTAATTCTAATTTTTTTAGTAAAATTAACTATGTATCGATGACATGAATTTCCTTCTTCACCTTTGTTTTCTCGCCAATATGCCATTTTCCGCACATCCTTGGGACAGTGAACATTAACATTGTGTGGACTCAAAGTCGGCATTAATGGAAGATACAAAGACTAAAAATAAAGGAAAGTTACCTTGATGCTATATTTACATTGTTAGAATGACTCTGCAAACAGAATCAATGATTAGAACTGTAATTCATCAAGTTTATTGCAAACTGTAGCAAAAATTAAAGTTTATGGAACGCAATTCTAGAGTTGTACAACAAGAGCTCACTAGATTTTTAGCTAGAATAGTCGATACTCTAGACTTTCTCACCAATTTGGTCTTAAAACATACTGAAATGATTAAATTTGAAGCACGGGTCCATTTTAACCTTCTAAATCAAAAAATTGCATTACTAGAATTGAAGATGGAGTGACTATAATTTGAAAACGAAACATTGAGTTTTCGTTTGGATAATTTGGCCCAAGCGGAGAATGTCAATGTTGAATAGGACACCAATTACAGAGATGATGATATCATGGTAATTGACAATTCCCCCCCCCCCTCTAACACTCGATCCAAAATTTGATGAAGCTAAAGTCGTTTCTAATATCGAAAATATGCACTAATTTATGTAGTTGTTAAAAAAAAAAAAAATCCTCGTTAATAAAGATAGTTAGTTTAGAATAGCTTCTACAACCCAATAGTAAAAAATGTCAATAATTCTATAATTTTTTGAGTTGCGATTGAATTCAAAAATAGCAATAAATTTCCATGCATCACATTTATCTGTATTGCTATAAATTAGCATACATACCCCATCTTTCACACGCTCAAAGCTCCATAAAAAGAATAATAATAATAATAACATATTAACATTAATTTCTATATTCACCCCCCCTATCCTCCTGGAAAAACTAAATCCTAATTTCATCCATATCGAATAAAGTTTCCAAATTGAAGCTCAGAATAGTAAAAGCTTTGCGTAATGAAATGTCCCATTCGCAATAATAACACATTATCAGATCACTCATGTAATTCGAAACACCATGAAAAAACTCCATATTTCATTTTGCAATGCTCAAGTGTAAACTAGTTTTCATAAGTAATCTGCTTATAGACATATACACCTTGTTTACTTACAGCAAATAATTATTTAAATAATTCCCACTAAGATGAAACCTACTTTATTATATAAATTTTTTCCTTGGTGAAACCATATTAAAATATTATATTGTAATCAATATAAGTTATAGTAGTCAATTGTAAATGAGTATTTGTAAAGCGTTGAAAAGATTCAAAATTACAAAATTATGTTATGCACCACCCGTTCACCTACACAAGTGCACAGTAAAAACCCACCACAACAAAAATTAACAATTTTAATCATTGTGTTCTCCTGCAAATACCCTATCCTCTACAAAGATTCATTGTTCTAAAATCAAATATCTACGCAATCCTCACCCACAGCCCCCCCCCCCTGCACACACTTCATACTCTACACAGTAAAATCTCTATACAACCAAACATAATAATATTCCATGTCTCCTGCACATACCCCATCCTTCATAAACACTCATATGATATATGATTAGTAAATGTGTAAAATTATTATATTTGTTCGGAAGATTGAATTCCCTCCCCCAACCCTCCCACCCCGCACACACTTTGTACTCTGCACAGTAAAATCTCCATACAACCAAACATAATAATATTCTCTTCTCCTACACATACCCCATCCTTCATAAACACTCATATGATATATGATCAGGAAATCTGTAAAAGTATTATAATTGTTTGAAAGATTGACAACATTGCCCGTCTTTCGTACAATCAAAGATCCGCACAATGAAACATAATAATAATAACATATTAACATTAGTAGTTCAACATTAATTTCCACATGCACCTCCCGTTCTCCCGAAAATGATTTGTCCTAATAAAATATCTGCACAATGAAATGTATCGCACAAACCCTAACTTTCTCTAAAATCAAAGCTCTATGTAATTTCTTTCCCACACATACTTCGTACTCCGCATAGTAAACCTTCATATTTTGTTTTGCAATGCTCAAGTGTAAACCAGTTTTTGTAAATAATTTACTTATGGACATATACATTTTGGTTACTTTAAGAAAATAAGTATTTAATTAAGTCTTGTTGAAGATAGAAAAATGTTTTATTATACAAACTGTTTTCTTGTGTGAAACCCATATTATAGCTTATTTTGCAAGTCATAAAAGTTACAGCAGTCAATTGTAAATGAGTATTTGTAAAGCATTACTGAGTACAAAACTAGCTAAGTGCAAGTGATTATGCATTACTGCATACAGAAAAGAGGCAGAATTACAAAATTGTATTATGCACCACTGATTCTCCCGCACAAACCCACTCTAAAAACACCATACAATGAATAATAACAACTCTAAACATTATGTTCTCCTCCAAACACCTCGTCCTCTACAAAGGTTCATAGTTCTAAAATCAAATCTCTACACAATTTCTCCCCCGCACATACTTCGTACTCTTCATAGTAAAATCTCCACACAATGAAACATAATAATATTTCCAACTCATAGTTCTAAAATCAAAGCTCTTTGCAATTTCTCCCCCACACATACTTCATACTCCGCATAGAAAAATATTCGTACAACGAAACATAATAATAGTATGCATTCTCTAGCACATACCCCATCCTCCGTAAACATTTACACGATATACCTTCAGGAAATGTGTAAAAGTATTAGATTTCTTCGAAAATCGAAAAACATAGCCCATCTTCATTAATTTCCCCATGCAGCTCAAGTTGTCCTTAAAATACCCAGTCCTAATAAAAGCTCTGCACAATGAAATCTCTCACACAAACTTCATACCTCGTCATAATCAAAGCTCTACGTAATTCTCTCCTGCACATGCTTCGTACTCTGCACAGTAAAATCTTAGCATAACGAAACATAATAATATTCCCTATTCTCTCGCACATACTCAGTGTTTCATAAACATTCATATGATATATAATCTGAAAATTTGTAAAAGTATTAGATTTTTTCAAGAAATCGATAAGCATACACTATCTCCATGCAGTAAAATCTCAGCACAGTGAAACATAATAATATTCCTCGTTCTCCTACACATACCTTCATATGATACATACTCATAGTTCTCCTGAAAATAGCCCATCATAAGTTCATCTTTTCCATAAAATCTTGTTGTATTGGCTACAACCACCCTCCAAAAATTTTCCTTAGCCTGTTTTGGAGCCTCCCCTACCAACCTTACATAGCACTTTATCTTGCTTCGTCAAGTACTCAAGCTTCAATGTTTTCCTCGCACAAAGGCAGCCTGTCGATCACAGTCCATCCATTCCCCTCACAAGTTGCTTACCTGGAATTGGTCCAGTTGCAGGCTGAGCAGCTTCCCCTTGAAAATTGCACATTCTTGGAGGGAAACCAGCCTTCCCTCCAAGAATTACAATCCTCTCTAACAGCCTGTTGGGCTCTATGATTGTGCAATCCTGCCAGCCAACCCTCCCAACAGAATTTGTGCAATTTTTCCTAGCAACAAGCTGTTCAACCTAGGATTTACGTAAATTTGGGCAGCATTCAGCTGCTTTGCCCATAAATTGTGCAATCCCCTTGTGCAATCAGCCCAGCTTACAGTCAAGAATGTGCATTTTTCCCAAGTAGTTGAGCACTAGCATGCATGGATAGTCTGGTTGACTAGTTCCACCCGGGGCCAAGGAAACTTGACTTGCATGCATGCATAACTTAATCTTCCCGGAATAGCAAGAGAAAGCATGCAAAAGGCATCCCATGATTTAGGGAGCTATTTTTAGCAGTCGGGGGGTTACTGTTATGCCTCTATACTACTAGTGTAACCCCTTTTTATTATTAGTACAACCCCCTATTATATTGGTGTACCCATGTAGTGCCCATATTGTTACTATTGTGCCCCATAGAAGCCCACTATTGTTATTATTGTGCTCTTAGATTATTATTGTTATGTTGGCTCTGATTATATTATGACCCCTTAGACTCCTATATATAGGAAGGAGGTATTTTCATTTGTATCATCGAAGAATTGTTCATTTATGTAATGTAAAGGAGGTTTCCCCCTCGAAGAGGTTGAATTCTAAGGCGTTGATCTATCTTCTCTATCTTTTCTTGAGTTGGTTTCATAACAGCTACATGCAAAGTGTTTTTAGAAATTTCCCTCCAAGTGTCATTTTTTCCTAGATTTGTGGCATGCACATCATGAGACCAAACTTATTTAATCGATGCATCAAAGCTCATTTATTCACATCGATCTTGGATCTCTGACATCCCATAGCACATCCAAGACTCTTCGACACATCCAGCTCAATTATTCATGGGTAAGTGGCCTCAACTTGTCTTTTTCATAATTTCTATCGCTTTTTGTGTATTCGCTTATGTGAGTGTTGTTTGCTTCATTTCTTTGAACGCGTGCTATCATTTACATGCATTATAGCTTGTCCTAGCTCTGTTTCAATTTTCATTGCTATCTCACTATTGTCGCATGCATGAAACTGTTTTTCATGGACGTTCACCCAACCAGCGAACGGCCTCACCCACATGCATGTTGATTTGTTTGTTGAATCTTCCATTCATGTTTTGCATTCATTTTTAATCACTTCTATTATTACTTAGTGTCTTCATGCATTTCATCGACTTACTTTCTTTCAGTCTCCTGTCGGCGAGTCGGGCCAACCTTAGCCCGGTCTCTACCTTCACCAAGGCTACATTGTGCAATCTAGAGAAGGAAGGCTCACCTTCCTCTCCATATTTGTGCATTTTGGCCCAGCATGTTAGGATATTCCGACACATAGGAAATAGTTAAGTTCAACTTGGTCTAGTATAGAGTTAGGTAAAGTGTGTTTCTTTACCGTTGTACATTTTGTAACTTACAATCCGACAGTCACGATATGTAGCGATCCGACGGTTCATTCTCTCCTCGGTATTACCGACACTTGATCCGTGGCTTGACACCCGATTGGTCCATGAATTCTATTTAAAGCGCATGGAGGGTCATTTGTAGGTTAACCGTGCAGGAGAGAAGCTTATGTAAATTTTCATTCTTTTATTAATAAATTGCCTGTAGTAGCCACGTTGGCGCAGGCCGTGGACTGTTTCCCTCTCTAAGGGTTTTAACCACGTCAAAATACTGGTGTATTGATCTGTGATCTGTTTGTGAGCGGTGTCTTTTTGGTGTTCTATCTGAGGAACTTACCCTGTAAATTCCTACATGGTATCAGAACTATTTGAGGGCCGCGTCCGTTGGTGATCCAAATCTGAAGCCGGTAGAACTGCATGTGGCTGTTGTTTCCTAGATCTACTGTTTCTGAATGCTTTCGGGCCGAGAGGACTGCTCTGTTGTATTCGGAGCATCTGTTCCAGTGAGGAACCCCTTTCATTTCACGCGAAAAGGTTTCTGGTAGCCCTATCTGCGTCATTTTTAAGATCTGGAGGTATACAGTCTTTATTTGCAGTTTACTGTTATTTTCTCTCTGCTTATTTCGGTTTCGGTTTATTTAGCTTTTTTTTAACTGGATCTATACCTTTCATTTCTGCGTATGCTCTTTGCCCTGCGACTCTGTGCGAT
>APFE030915971.1:0-15837 GCA_000404065.3 Pinus taeda
ACATCTCATAGAATTCATCATGAAAATTAGCAAGCGAATATATTGAACCATTTTCCAAGCTTTTATACCAAGACCATGCTTTTCCTTCTAAAGTGGTCATAAACATCCTCATAAGACAATCTTCAGGGAACTGAACCTTAAGATTACGTACATGCATATGGAACCTAACCAAATGAAGAGTAGCATTGTCTTTCTTTTCATCTTTGAATATTGGAAGATCATCTAACCAATCAACCTTTGGCATAGGATTTGGAAAACCAGGAATATGAGACTGATTCATAGGGGCATACCTGGCATTCATTCTTGCAATGGAACTCATTTTGAAATTTCATCAAGCTACTGATCTTCTAGTAGTGGAGTCACCTTCCAATTTGTTATTTGATGTGTGGAGTCACCAAGGTAGTTTGCAGCCTTAAAAAATTTCTGAGCTCCTACTACCTTCAGAAGTTTAGCTTCTTAATTTCGGGAATGAATAGACTTCAGGCTCTCGGCAGATGCACCAAAATGTTGGCGTCAAAACCTAGCCCTGATAGGCTGTTGAACAGGAAGACCTTGTGTAACTCTTTCAAACCAACTTTTGGCTGAGGCTTAGCCTCCTCAGCCTGAGAGGGCTCTCTCAAAGGGTTAATGATATTCATTAAAGATATGGATAGATGGCTAACTCTATGGTTTGTGATTTTATAGGTTTATAGGTTGAAAGATGAAGGTTGGCTACCATTGGGCTATGGAGTCAAAGTATGTTTTAGTACCTGAGCAAGATCAGCTTAACATGAAAGTCAGGGCATAGAGAGTTTTTATACATCAACAAAACAAAGATACAATTCAAGGAAACACATTTTATAAATACATGAAGGAAGTTAGAGCATCATTGATGAGTTCTAAGTAACATGTATTCATACCACTGCAATTAAGTGAAAGAGGAAAGCCATGAGACAATAGGACATTAAAGCTCTCTTTGAATCCTGAGTAGTGAAGCCAAAACATTCTACCTAGCATGGAAGTCAAGGCATTATAGAGTTCAAGTGCAGAAATGAAAATATAAAACAGTGAAACACAATTAGTTTATCTATGAAAGAAGTCAAAGCATCATTGATGAGTTCTGAGTATCATAAGTAAACACCACTACAATGTAAGTATTTGAAGATGCCATCAAAACAAGAACATACAAGAACTCTTCATGAATCTTGAGTTGTCTAAGTAGAAACTCTGCATTAGGTTAAAAATATACATAGTCTGCACATAGAGCAGCAACTGAGCCAAAAAGTCTCCAACCCCTTGCTAATTCAACCTATTGATTTATATATAGCATTTACAATATGGATTCCCTCATCCCTTATCAACAGAATTCGAATTTTCTATGAGTGACACCTATTCTAACCATAAAACAAACTATTAAATACAAATGACAGCTAACTAGCAGTCCTAGAGACCTAATACAACTAGGAGTGTAACTCCTTATTATGATTACAACAACCTTATCTAAACATTTAAAGCCTTATTTGACAACTGCAACCTCATGAAGTCGAATTTGATGAAGCCTCCCACGTTATCACCTGACTGCTGATGACAAACCCTAGAACTTAGGGAACATGTTTCCCTGTTTTTAGGTTTAGGATCTTTGAAAATTATCACGTGGGACAAAGCCTTTATCTTCTCATCCATGACATATTTTACGAAATTGAAGGAGGTTTTTTAGTTCCATGATGTCTAGAACAAAAAACTCTCTTTCTTTTTTAAAACACTACTCCAACTATCCAGAATCTATCCTTGAAAAACACGTGTAAAACAGGAAAAATATGTTCTCTGAAATTAGGGTTTCAAAGAAAGCTTAGTATCTCCCAACTGATAACACTTGTGAAGAAAGTGAGATAGGTTATTGTAGCTGGAGAGCTGATGAAGAGAAACCTCCCTCAAAATTCCAAAATACCTTTTCCTGTGACCAAAAACTGATCTTGAAGAAGACTTCTAAAACTAGAAGACAAAGCTTGACTTTCAGCAATTTCGTAGAGCAATTTTAACCATAAAGTCCGCCCACCTCAAAATGAATTTGAAGAAACTGAAAGAGGTTTTTTTAGTTCAGTATGTTAGGAAGAAAATACTTTCAGTTTTCAAAATTGAGTTCTTAGATGCTCAGGAAACCTTCTGGAAGTTGACTAGTAAAAGCAGAAAATAGTCTTTTATGCTGAAACAGGCTTTTTCAGGGGTTTCGTAGCGAGCTACGAAAACTCCTAGTTCAGTGAAAATTTTGGGTTTTGCGCTACGAAAAATCCTAGGCAGTTTTGTAGTGCATGAAAACCTTGACACATGGAATTTATGTGTGATGTGGGACCAGTGATGGGCAAGAACGGAGTGTTGACCCTATTTGGCCATACCAACAAGACTCTTTTCTAGATCTTAGACACTAAAGCAACCATGGAAAGGCTAGACCAAGACTAACACTAATCCTTTGGAATAGAATTGATGCTCAGAATTTAGAAATCATTTCTTAAGTGATAACACATACTACGAGCATTCACAAATTCATCTAGAAGTCATCAATATGGTATTTAAATTTCATCATTTTATCAGGATCAAACTTTGAAAGAATATTTTCTGGGTTTTTATGCATACGATGTAAATTTCCTGGAAGAGAAAGTGGTCCTTGGGCCATCCAATCCAACTATTCATCATCCTTGTCTTCTTCCTCCTCCTCTTCTCCCTCTAAATCAAAATATTATTCTCCCTTGTTGTCCAAATCCTCATTATAATTAGGTTGTTCTCCTTGTCATGGGTGTTCTTCATTAGAAAATTAAAAATCCTCCCCTTGACCATCCAAATATTCCTCAATAGGTGCAAGTCCCCCTTGTCAATTTGTTCTTTTAGAAGAATCATATAACTCCTCAAGGGTTGCAATAAACAAATCTTCCACCAAAGAAATCAATACACAATTACGAGTTGTTTCTTTCTTTATAGGCTTATGAGGTACAATAGCAGCGATAGGAATTAAACCAAGAGCTCTTGTGAATTTATGGGTAATAGGAAAAATTTTCTCGAGTTAATTATAAGTGACTTCAAAATCTTGTTTTAGACTTTGATGAGAGGACTCCCCTATCTCAGGAATGTGAGTTGGAGTTCAACTCGGAATGTTACTCTCTTTCATGAATGGTTGGTTTTTAGGATGTGGTGAATTTTCAACCATATAAAGGTGGCCCTCCTTTTAGCACCAGAATGTTGATAGTGTTGGATCCCACCAACACACAACGAGTCTCCCCAATATGGATTCCCAATTATACCTCACACCATTCCGTATAGGAGACCCATCCAAAAATGTGGCTCGACTTCCATGTACTTAAATATTTTCCTTGGCTACAGTAGTTAGAATACAAGAGAAACACACATGTACTTTTGAATGAGCAAGTAAGTGTGCCTTGTGAAGTGTTTAGCTGCAAATGTATCAAGGTTCTTTCACTAGAAGAAAACAAAAGTGATTCTTTAGGAGAAAAGTAATAGTAATATTCTTGTTGGGTTGTGTTATATTCTTTCCATGACTAGACCCCCTAGCTAAACCGGGGGGTTAGAGGGGGGGCAGAGCCCCCCCTTGATTGCGTCGATGTGCAACGGGGGGTAGTTAGTCCCCCTCTACGAGGTCCGGGACAACGCCCCAGGGAATTTTTTTTTGGACCCATGGTTTTGTCCATGGTTTTGTGCATGGTTTTGTGCATGGTTTTGGGCGCGATGGTTTTCGGTCCATGGTATTGGATGCTTCGACATGTATATATATGTATTGTAACATTGAAAGGAACATAATAAAAAATCAATCTGGTACTCTGCCCCCCCTTGATTGCGTCGATGTGCAACGGGGGGTAGTTAGTCCCCCTCTACAAGGTCCGGGACAACGCCCTAGGGAATTTTTTTTTTGGACCCATGGTTTTGTGCATGGTTTTGTGCATGGTTTTGTGCATGGTTTTGGGTGCGATGGTTTTCGGTCCATGGTATTGGATGCTTCGGCATGTATATATATGTATTGTAACATTGAAAGGAACATAATAAAAAATCAATCTGGTAGTCTCGGTTTGGGGATCCAGGGGAAAATCTTTGTGTATATTTGTTTTATGTGTTATACTCTCGCCTTTGTTTATTTTACGTTTTAGAATTCGTATGCAAGTAATTTCTATACGGGGTTAAAACCTACAATTCTAATAAATCAACATGCACATACATATGAAATAATTGCTAGCCATCAAGTGAAATAGTTCACATAGATTTAACGATCATTAACGCAAATATAATGCATATTCAATGGGATGAGCACCAAAGCCAATGAAATATTTCAATTTCTTTATTAGGTATGAATACCAACATATACTGCAAACATCCAAAGAATATTCTTAAAACATCCATGATATACACATGAAAATGTGTTGCCTCAATGAGATTTAGATATTAAGCGAAAGTTCCAATATACATTGATACAATGAAACACCACTAGCTCCAATAGTGGCGTTTTGAGCTACTACTCACTCTCCAAAAGAACTATCTTCATCTCTAATTCCTAGTTGGAGAACCCAAGGTGAAAATTCCTTTCTTTGAGTAATAAGGCCTCTTTTATAATAAGAGGAATGACCTTTCATATTCTCATGACTCATGAACTTACTCATGACTCTTAGAATTCTAATGTGACCTTTGGACTTCTATATGAATTTTGGACCTTTCCATGTGACTCTTTTGTCCATATGTGACTCTGGGTCTTCCACATATTAACATTTACAATATTTTCCAGAATTACATCATCATTTTCCACATCATCCTTTGACGACAACATGACAAGTCATAGACATTAATGACTTGGACCCATGGTGGCTTATACAAAGATTTCTTCAAGAAGTAACGACACTACCACTATATCCTCAATACTCGTAATATATATTGCATTATTGTTTCCATCTACCCTTTAAAGGGTATTGAGAGATCTTGGAATCTTTGTGAGTCACTTTGGTCATTGGGATCCATTTTTCTTTCAATTGTCGCAACATGGTGCCTTTGTTTCTAGGATGCTTCCTTGGGAAACATTTCTTGTCAGATCTCCTCACAAATATTTTCCATGCTTCATTGAACACCTGCAAAGGTAGATCAATCATGGAAAGCAAACATTAGCCCAAAAATATTCTATTCTATCATGCTTCATGGAAATTCTTTGTTTGTGGGTCAACAGTGTGACAAGGGAAGAGAGAGGGGTCATTTTTGCATAGGGAACACTTGCAAAAGACAAGAGGGGATTTAATGATCATTAAGAATGCAATGTGTGCTGTTTTGGAGGAGCAGGAGGTCTAATGGAGAGCACGGGGTGCAACAACAAGGGACAAGCAGCATGATTGATCATTAAGGATGCACTATTCACTAGGAAGGGAGAGCCATGGCCAGAAGGAGGTTGAAGGGCACAAAAAAAGGCACAATGGAGGGCTTCACTTCCCATAGAGAGTGTGTAGTGCACTCAACTGGGAGACATAGGCTAGGCTTGGCGCAGGGTAAAGGAAAAAGCAATAAGAAAGAAGGTTTATGGACTAGGAATTCATTTTGTGTTGGAGATAAGCTTCTTGGGTGTAGGGAGTAAAATCAACTAGAAATGAGTGTCTCCACTAAGCCTTGGGAGTGCACTATGTTCTCCCCATGGCCTAGATGGCAGGATTGCAAAGTCATAAATTTGTCTTAGTATGGAGGGATAACACATGGAAAAACACACTGAGTTAGAAGCAAAATTGAACGTGACACATCTCAAATCATCAGTAAAACTTAGATAGGACCCAAAACTAATAATTATACATCAAAATTATAGTTCAAAAATGATCACCAGGTATAATGAACCGAGTATGTGTAGTTACGACCAAAAGTGTCGTTTTGCGACTAGAAAGTGTACTATGACTTCAGAGCACGTTATTGTTAGCTTTGATGATCTAATGACACTTAGGAAGGAACATGAAAACTTGAAACATGTGTAACAACATATAAATTATGTCACTTGACAACCAAAAGTGACACTTCACATGATAGAAGGTAGGCTCCAAAATTCAAATATAGCAAAATTTTGGAGGTTGTTGTAGCAGTGACAACAAGTTCTCAAGTCTATTGTGGTTTCCTATGTATGAAAGGGGCATGATAGAAGCCTTGAGTTTTGAAAGTTATTATTATTATATGTCCTATTTATATACACCAATTTGACTCACACTCGATACATGCCTTATAATGAGATATTAATTATTCCCTATTCCATTCATTAATGAATTATCACTTTCTATGGATTTGTGTGACTATCAAAGGAACGATCACACAAATCATGCAAAACATACTTCGTGATTCTAGATGGATGAACAAAATCCCACTTTATATTTATTTCTCAACTACATCTAGGTTGTTGATTAATTGCTAGGGATGAAATTTGTCTTTGTGTATAGATGACATTTTCTAATAATCACTTATATAGTTGTGTGAGAAATTTTGGGTGATTACAGCGATTGCAAAATACCACTTATATTTTTTGCTCAATTATGGAATAAGATACAACTATACTTAATGGAACCCGTTCTCTTCCTAGAGGCTTGATATTAAACGTATCTTAATAACTATCTAGGGGTAGGTTTTGACTTCCTCAACCCTCAATTATGAGGTCTTGGATCTTCTAGAATATTCTTGAAATTTCACATTTGAAAGATATTCCCATGTGTTTGATGTATGATAGTTTGACGTGGATTCCACTAATACCATGGTGGTTAACAAGTTAGATGAAATTTCACATTTGAAAGATATTCCCATGTGTTTGATGTATGATAGTTTGACGTGGATTCCACTAATACCATGGTGGTTAACAAGTTAGATGAACTTATGGGAGGAGTAAATTTTGCATAAAATCTTTGTAACTAAGGTTAATTTCACACCTTTAGAAAGCTCTTAGTGTGTAGATCAACATTAATAGTGAATACACAAGTTTTGGACATGACAAACTTAAAGAATTCATTTTGTGTCAATTTTATAAAATGAAGGATATTGACCTTTTTTTCTCAAGTTCTAAATAATGAGTAAGGTAGACAAGGACCCAACATCCATGAAGAAGATATTAGAGGCATGAATATTTCCCTAAAAGAGATAGAATCTAGTGAGCATAGAAAGAGAATGGAGTCATTAGAACTAATACAAACTACAAGTAGCTTAAAGATGGGGGTGGAGAGTTATAGGATAATAATAAGTGGACATTAAAAGCTAAAGAGAAGAAAAATTATTTAAACACACAACTATTACAAAGCTTAAATCATTTGTAAAATAAAATTGAGAATGGATTAGGTTCAAGGTATAAGGAGGATGTGGAGTCCATTCAAGAATAGAAAACCTTGGATGATCTAGGCATTAGTGCTACCAAAACTCGAATGTATAATTACTCACTAGCACATTTAGTGAGGAAGCCATATGCATATGAAGTAGTCACAATTGCACAAAGTCACTACAAGAATTATGGGAAAAGGTAGTAGGTATTACATGTTACTAGTCAAAAATATCAACTTCAACAACTTTGGTAGGAAAAAGGTCACATGAGGCACATAATGGTAAAAGAAAAAACACCCTCTCTTGCACATCTTAAACTTTTTAGCTATGATGCTTATGTTCATGTTCCAAATGATAAAAGAAGAAAGTTAACAAATAAAGAAGAAAAAGATATTTGTGGTGTGTGTGCGTGTTATTGTGTTTTCCTCTTGTATGTGTACGAAAAGGAATCACTTTAAACTATGGATGACAAACAGTCCTAACAATATAAATGGCTGCTCAACATTGTAGATCTGCAGAAAATGGTAGAAACAGAACCTGCCAAAGCCCTGATCTATGCCACAATCATAGTTAAACAATAAAATGAAGTAGTAACATAAGCCAAATAACTCCAATAATCCAATGGAAACCAGATATATAAAGAATATATTTTATTAAACAACAATTGTGAAGGGAACAAATAATGTTACCAGTCCCCCTCTATGGGATGGGTTCTTGGCTATCCTCAAATGTCTTCAGCTTTTGTAGAGTCTCTCTCCTCTATAATGTGTAAAACGCAGCAAATAAAATGTTTGAGCTCAGTGAGAACTCAAATGGAAAAGAAAATTGGTGTGCGACAGTGATAATAATCAGAGTTACAACAGTGAGTGCAACAATGAAAATGATCAAAAGTGAAGAATGAGTGGAAAACCCTTCTATTTATAACAAAATATTAGGTTATCCTCGAATAATGAGTAATAAAATATTATTAACCCCATTATAGAATTAACCATTTGGAATATTTTATTATATTTGGTTAGAGGGAAAAAGTATTTAAACTTTTATTTAGAAATAATAAATAAATAAATGGTTTATTTATCATCTCAAGAAATATGGTTAAGGAATAATAAACAAATAATGATTTATTTAATTATTCCTAAGGGATTTGGTCAAACTTGACTAGGAAATAATAACTAATTAGTGATTAATTAATTATTCCTAGAGAAAAATAAGATAATTAATGATTTATCTATTTATTTCTCATAATTGGGTCAAATGTGACAAGGAATATTAATTAAACAATGGTTTAATTAATTATTCCTAGAAGATAATTAAATAAATAATGATAATTTCACTTATTCTTCATGGGTTTGATTATAAACGACTTAACAAATGTGGTTTATTAAGTAATTTCTCACAGTGAAAGAAATTTTACTATGGTAAAATTGGCCCTACATGGTGTACTTCAATCCATCTAGTACATTATGGCATTATGGCATTATGGCATTATGGCTAGATGATCAATTTTTTGTGATAACAGATTGCAGCCCAACATATGAGTGTTTGGAGCAAAACATATGATTGAAGTTCGTTGTAAAGACACAATCACTATACAATGAAGTGGAGTTAGAGAGAGACAGAAAATGAGACCAATGGAGATGAAGTGAAAGAGGATAGTGACAGAGGGGGCGAGACCAATGCAAGTGTCATTTTATGTTGCGGTACTGGATCTCAGTGAGGCGGATGAGGCATACCTATACCCGTCGAGATAACTTAGTACAAAAATAATGATGTGCCAAAAAAAATGAAGCTGAGCAATAAAGCACATGTTGAATGGTACATGACACACTGGCATAAATGAGCCAGAAAATAATACAATGTGTCCCATATACCTAATGTGCCTGGAAAAACATGAGCCAGTGATTGAATACAATAACATCTGAATACATGAGATATAATGGCCCTTCCCTCAAAAAATGGGTGGGAGCGAGGGTAGAACAACTAAAGAAGCGTTGTTGAACAAGGAAGGGCTCTACAAAACTCAATGAATCATCTAAAGGAGACATGCATGTTGTGAACGTTGCAAGTTGCGAGAACTGAACCCATCAAATCTGTAGAACTGCATCTAAGGTTGTAGCATAATATGAAGTCATCCAGGCATGTGGGGGGCTACTTGAAGGGCCACCCCCTCATGAGGTATGAAACATCTCACACACACCCAAGAATCATTGGTACAATCTGCTGCATCATTGGACCATCAAGTGTATGAATCGTGATCATGAAACAACCAAGTCAAAGGGCAGTAATGAGTCCCTTTTCTTGATCCGAGGCACCGAACAAGAGTGGAATTTGGAACCAAGATACATCACCCTCTATTCCATTCTTCTGGAATAAACGTGTTGATGTCGATAGAATAGGGCCCACCATAGGTGAGGCAATGAGGATCTTCAACTAAGGCACGAGGGAAAATAGTAATGTCACTGATGGACTAACACTAGGGAGAATGGCAAAAATGGGACTGAGGGACAAACATACGACTTCACTTGTCAGAGCATAAAATGCATGGTTGATCTGGCATCTATTGACTCGACTCAGGAGGGGATGGTGGACAGTATGACTGAAGGACAAAATGAGCAATGCTGGATGAATGGTATGCAATGATGGATGGAATATTATGACATGATACAATGGGATGTGAAACATACTCCATGGATGGAAAGGTGACTCATCGCGGATGCTCTGAACAAGTGTAACTCGATGACGCTGCCATAAAGAATAGGCCTTGTGGGGACCATGAAAACATGAGAAAAGGATGTTTTCTCTTGAAAAAAATCAACACATGAGACGAAAAGCACCAAGGAAAGCTAGTCCCCAAAGTACAAGTGTGACATATGAAGAAATTTGATTTTGAGAGGTGATGAAGTGACCCTTCTTGGAAAAAAGGGTTCCGGGTGAAGTGTAAAATCATCAAAAAGTGAGAAAGACCCATTATAGTACTCAGTGATAGTTTTCCAATGATGCTGACGGTTCATCAAACAGAGCTATGGTTTGGTCGCTATGTGTGACAGAAAAAATGTGGGTTTTCCTATAAAAGGGCATTTTCCCTCCAATTTGAGAAGAGGAGGAGGAGACCCTAAATCTTGTGGAGATCATAGTGGACAAACCGACCATTAGAATTTAGATCTGCGACTTTCAGGCAAGTGGCCTTACTTTTCTAAAGATTGCCTTAATGCTTCTTGGAATGATGTGATCCGGATTTAAATAGGAACGCAATAAAATACAGAGATATACATAAAGATGCAGCGGAAATAATGCTTCATTTCATTATTGGAAAATACCGAAATATGCTTACAACCAAAGATGGAAATAAACCAACTAGGGCGATGGTAGCTTATCTCTGAGAAGAGATGTGGCGGCTACATGCCTCTGAACTGTTCCGAACTGTGTTACAATGAGGCTCGAAGGCCTATTTATTATTGAGAAACAATGGAAAACCCTTCACATTCCAAAACCGACCCTTAGAAGATGAAACGCCAAATTGTGGGCCCCGTTTTGGGTAAATTGGCACATCAATTTCCCGAGGTCGTAACTTTGGCCTACGATCTCCGTTTGACGCGTACAATAGCTCATTAGAAATATCTATTTGAGCACTATCATTGTTGGAACGGGCAACATGGGTCCATTGCATGGACCCATGTTGCCCTTGGATTTCCCCAAGAACGTCGTTTAGGGCCTCAAAACGGTTCCGGAAGTTCAGGACCCGAAAAACTGCTAAAAATAGTAAGTTGTGCTACAATTAAGGAAACTGAAAATGCCAAAAGAGACAATTGTGGGGGTCCAAATGGGATAGGTGAGTGGCCACCAACATCCACCTGGATCATTCCTCCCCCCTTAGGAAGCAATGGTCTCCATTGCGTTGAGTTCCTCCATCTGTTGAACTTGTCCTGCAATCTCTGATGTGTCCAGTAATGGTGGGAAGCATCGTCGACGACGGTCCAAATTGAACACTTGGTGCAGGCGAAGGAATGGAGGAATGATGTGCTCCAAAGCATTGTTCCCCACAGGCTTGGTGCTACTATAAGGGCCATGTTGGATTGGTCTGAGCTTCTGATGGGTTCTAGTAAGGCGTTCTTTCTGTCGATGCAACCAGACTTTGTTGCCCACCTGAAACTTGTGCGGTACCCCTGTGAGTGAGGAGAAGTTGTTCCTGTGTTCTATCATGACTGTATCCCTCTGCTGTTGTTGTTGCGTGGAGGAACCCTTTGCGGTGGTCATGGATGTAGCAACGATCTTCCCCTTACTTTAGGAGTGAACCATACAGATGAATTTCCTGGTATGTGATATGAGCTTTCTGCCTTTCTTAGCAGTGATCAAAGATGTGGCAGTAGGTGGGGCTATCTCTGGTATCCTGTATAATGAATTATTCAAAGAAATAATGACAGCACGAGGCCTTGACTCATACACAGCATGTCGCCTCCACAAGTATGGTTGGCCTAATAAGACATCACAAACATCCAGAGGTGTAACATCACACAATACCTCGTCGGTGAATGGTTTGATGCTGTAGGGAAGGCGGCACTGCTGGCGAACTTTGAGATCTCGTCCTTCATGAAGCCAACCGATACTGTATGGCTGTGGGTGTGGTGTAGTCGGTAGGCCCAACCGCTTCACGACCTCTGCTGAAATCAGGTTCTTTTGGCTCCCACTATCAACAATGAATTGCAGCGGCGAACCTTCACCCACATCTGTGAGTGGAAAAGACGTTCCCCCTCCTCTGGCTCTTCGGGCTCATTCTTCTGGATTTTGGCAGTGGCAACAGTGGCGCTGGGATCCGCATCAATGATGATCTGCTTCCCTTTGCCATTCCCCTTCGGGTTCTGGCTCAGGGTCGGAACATGTATCTGATTCGGAAGCCTTCAACTCAGCCACCAACGACTGCTTGGTCCGACACTCACTTGTGTTACGAGTGGGACTCTTGTGGAACTCACACCACTTTCCTGTGTCCTTCTTCGGCTTTGTGGTGTTGTTCTTTTCTTGTGGCTTCGACGGGTTGTCTTGGGTCACCCCGCTTTGGTTTTGTCCTTTGGGCTTCGGATTTGCAGATCCAAAGTCTCTCTTCTTCTGTTTGAACTTTTGCTCGATTTTGACAGCGTATCGGTATGCTGTGCCGAGTGAGGAGATGTCCAAGAACTCCATCTCTTCCTGGATGTATCTGTGCAGGCAGCCGTGGTATTTGAGTACCAGATGCATCTCAGAATCTTTGATACCCAACTGTGTGCGAAGGGTATGAAAAATGTTTGTGAACTCAGGCACATCTTGGTCCCGTCCCTGCCGCAGCGTGGTCCATCTGATGTATTTGTCCTCATAGCTTTTGACAGGGTAGTACTGCTCCTTGATGGCATCTCGGAATGAATCCCAAGTGGATTCAGCTGAAAATAGTGAGCATGTGCTTTCATCCTTCTTCTCGCAGTAGGTTTCCCACCAGTCCTTGACGTGGGGGGCTGCTTTGAGAAGAGAGAAAACAATATTTTCCCGACTTGAAAATTCATGAACAGAAAAATAACCCTCTAACAGATTTAACCATTTATCTACCGCATCTGCGTCTATCTGACCCTCGAATATGGGGATTTCAAAATTAACTTGTACCTTAAATGGTGTGGCGTTTCCAAAGTAGCTGCTGGAAGCCGATGCGTCGCCTCTGGGTAGCCGCTGAAGAATCTGGGCAAAGTTATCCATCATCGCGTTCCTTTTCCGCTCGAGGGCTTCTTCGAGCAAGATTTTGATAGGATCTCCTACCCCCTCATCTTTCTTCTGATCCACCATGGGAGGCCATCGGGATTTGCGAGGCTGGTCTTGCAAAGGTTCGACCAGTTCAAGCCCTAACTCCTTATATCCCGACCTCGTTGGGGACATGCAAAGAAAAACAAATAAAAAGCAGACCGCTTTGATACCACGGATCCGGATTTAAACAGGAACGCAATAGATTACAGAGATAACCATAAATACAGAGATGTGATAACCATAAATAAAGAGATGCAGCGGAAACAATGCTTCATTTCATTAATGGAAAAATACCGAAATATGCTTACAACCAGAAATGGCAATAAACCAGCTAGGGCGATGGTAGCTTATCTCTGAGAAGAGATGTGGCGGCTACATGCCTCTGAACTATTCTGCACTGTGTTACAATGAGGCTCGAAGGCCTATTTATTGTTGAGAAACAATGGAAAACCCTTCACATTCCAAAAACCTAACCCTAGAAGATTGAAAACGCCAAATTGAGGCCCCGTTGTGTAAAATTGGTACATCAATTTCACGTCGTAACTTGGCATGATGTCTCCATTTGACGCGTATGCATAGGCTCGTTAGAAAGATCTATTCCGAGAATACCACTTGGGGAGGGCAACATCAGGTCCATGGACCCATGTTGCCCACCAAATTTCCCAAAAAAACGTCGTTTAGGGCCTCAAAACGGCTTGGAATCTTTAGGACCCGAAAAACTGGCTAAAAATAGTAAACTGTGCTATAATTTAGGAAACTGAAAAAGTTGAAAGAGACAATTGTGGGGGTCCAAATGGGATAGGTGGGTGGCCACCAACATCCACCTAGATCATTCCTCCCCCTTAGGAAGCAATGGTCACCATTGCGTTGAGTTCCTCCATCTGCTGAACTTGTTCTGCACTATCTGATGTGTCCAGTAATGGTGGGAAGCATGGTCGACGATAGTCCATATTGAACACTTGGTGCAGGTGAAGGAATGGAGGAATGTTGTGCTCCAAAGCATTGTTCCCCACAGGCATGATACTTCTGTAAGGACCATGTTGGAGTGGTATGAGCTTCTGATGGGCTTTTGTAAGGCGTTCTTTCTGCAAATGTAACCAAACTTTGTCGCCCACCTGAAACTTATGTCTTACCCCTGTGGGTGAGGAGAAGTTGTTCCTGTGTTCTGTCATGACTGTATCCCTCTGCTGCTGCTGCTGCATGGAGGAACCCTTTGCGGGGGTCATGGATGTAGCAACGATATTCCCCTTACTTTGGGAGTGAACCATACAGATGAATTTCCTGGTCTGGGAGATGAGCTTGCTGCCTTTCTTAGTAGTGATCAAAGACGTGGCGGTAGGTGGGGCTACCTCTGGTATCCTGTATAATGAATCACCTAAACAAATAATGAAAGCATGAGGTCTTGACTCATACACAGCATGTCGCCTCCACAAGTATGGCTGGCCTAATAATACATCACAAACATCTAGAGGTGTAACATCACACAATACCTCATCTGTGAATGGTTTGATGCTGTAGGGAAGGCGGCACTGCTGGCGAACTTTGAGATCTCGTCCTTCATGAAGCCACCTGATACTGTATGGCTGCGGGTGTGGTGTAATCTGTAGACCCAACCGTTTCATGACCTCTGCTGAAACGAGGTTCTTTTGGCTGCCACTGTCGACAATGAATTGCAGCGGCCAACCCTTCACCCACATCTGTGAGTGGAAAAGACGTTCCCCCTCCTCTGGCTCTTCGTGCTCATTCTTCTGGATTTTGGCAGCGGCAACAGTGGCACTGGGATCCACATCAATGATCTGCTTCCCTTTGCTATTCCCCTTATCGGGTTCTAGCTCAGGTTCGGAACATGCATCTAATTCGGAAGCCCTCAACTCGACCACCAATGACTGCTTGGTCTGACACTCACTTGTGTTATGAGTGGGAATCTTGTGGAACTCACACCACTTTCCTGTGTCCTTCTTCAGCTTCGTGGTGTTGTTCTTTTCTTGCAGCTTCGAGGGGTTGTCTTGGGTTACCCCACCTTGGCTTTGTCCTTTGGGCTTCAGATTTGCAGATCCAAAATCTCGCTTCTTCTGTTTGAACTTTTGCTCGATTTTGACAGCGTATCGGTATGCTGTGCCGAGTGAGGAGATGTTCAAGAACTCCATCTCTTCCTGGATGTATTTGTGCAGGCAGCCATGGTATTTGAGTACTAGATGTAGCTCATAATCTTTGATACCCAACTGTGTGCGAAGGGTGTGAAAAATGTTTGTGAACTCAGAAACATCTTGGTCTCGTCCCTGCCGCAGCGTGGTCCATCTGATGTATTTGTCCTCATAGCTTTTGACAGGGTAGTATTGTTCCTTGATGGCATCTCGGAATGAATCCCAAGTGGGTGCGGCTAAAAATAGTGAGCCTGTGCTTTCATCCTTCTGCTCGCAGTAGGTTTCCCACCAGTCCTTGACGTGGGGGGTTGCGTTGAGAAGAGCGAAAACAATCTTTTCCCGACTTGAAAATTCATGAACAGAAAAATACCCCTCTAGCAAATTTAACCATTTATCTACCGCATCTGCGTCTATCTGACCCTCGAATATGAGGATTTCAAAATTAACTTGTACCTTAAATGGTGTGGCGTTTCCAGAGTAGCTGCTGGAAGCCGATGCGTCGCCTCTGGGTAGTCGCCGAAGAATCTGCGCAAAGTTATCCATCATCGCGTTCCTTTTCCGCTCGAGGGCTTCTTCGAGCAAGATTTTGATAGGATCTCCTGCCCCCTCATCTTTCTTCTCATCCGCCATGGGAGGCCGTCGG
>APFE030915972.1:0-32739 GCA_000404065.3 Pinus taeda
GAGGGATGAAACAATGTTGCACAAGAAGATGAGAATCATGGCAAAGTAAGCGAATGAGGCAAATGCAAGGTAAGGGTTCTAAGTGAAGGATGAAACAGGTAGGTTGGATGGAGTATGTGCAGGTAAGGAAGGGTAAGAGGTAATCTGCAAGTGGTTTTTTGAACTGAACAAACAAACACTTATAAAACCTATGACCTAGTTACTTTACTCTATTTTGACCTAAGTAATAGTAAAAGGAAATGAACAACAGTTTATTTGAAATGAAATGCGTGAAATAACTTATGCAACTAAGCAATCATCAAATGAAGAATTTAAACACTACTAATATCAACATCTGCAAAAGAGGATTCCAACACTAAGAATTGCATGACAAAGCAAAACAACGTTTTTGTTGGTAGCGATGTCACCTTTGTCACAGCTCACGATCCCACTGAGGGAGAGGTGAGATCAGAGGTGCTTGATGGATTTTTTCTGAAGATATTCCCTGTTACTAATCTATCAACTAAATCTGAACATGAAAAGCTACTTTAACCATAAAATGCAACCTAAATAACAAACCAAGATTTAAATCTAAATAGCAGATTTTATTCTAAGAATGCAGCAAAGACACATGAAAGTAAACAAAGGAAGTACTCGGCACCTGAGATGGGCCCAAACCCAAGAGCTATAGCCTCCTAAGAGAAATTAGAGCTGATGTAAAGCTGGATTCATCTTTATTGCTCAAGAAATAATAGTTACATCAAAAACTGTCCACAAGGAAAACTTGAAAATGTGCTGAAATGCAGAGCTAAACTACTGCCTAAAAAATGACTAAAATCGAACTAAAAACTAGCTAGCTTCTACCTACAAAGTGACTAACTACTGGCTAACCAAAATGAGGCCCTAAGCCCTCTTATTTATACAAATTGAGGACCCCAACAGTCCTCGTAAACTTTAGGGACTCGGCTGCCCAAAACTTGCAGTTAACAGCAGTTCTACTTGACTTGCTCGGCTGCCCTTGTGATAATCGATTTGGTGATCCTTGAACTCCAAGCTGATGGTGGAGAATTCGAGGTAAGGGCCCATAAATGAAGGGGACACCTTCCTAAAAATCCTCTACCTTGCTCTTCCACGAATTTGGCTGCCAAGTGCTCATTAAAACCTTTGATTTTGTCTCAAAATTGACCAAAACACTGCACAAAGTACCCATTAGACTTGTTGGCATAATGACTAACCCAATTCACTCTATTAGCATAAAATATAATAAAAAACATGCAATAAAGCAATGAGAATGGTGTATTAAGTCGAATTAGAGGTTGTGAATGAGCCCATATAATTATCCATTTTTGGGGCTCATCATCACCCCCCTACTGAAAGTGTTGCTCATCCTCTGAGCAACCAATCTATCTCTTCATCTTTGATGGCCCTGGTGGCCTCCCTGTCATGCCAAACTTCTGAAGTGATATCCTCTTCTCGGTCATGAAACCATACTTTTCTATCTGCTTCTTCCCACTGCTTGTGCTCCTTTTCCTAGAGAATTCTCAGCGTCCTGTAGAACTGTCTTTGAGCCCATCATCTTAATTTGCTCTCTATAGGTGAAGGATTTTGGCTTCCTCATTCATAGATGATGGATCTCTTTGAAGGAGACTCTTCCTTTTGTTTAGTGTTGGTGTCCTTAATTGTAATTGGCTCCTTTGACTATGGCTGGGGTCTTCCAGTTTTTATCTGCATGTTCCTTCTTGCCTTAAAATACATGGAAGGCTCCCTCTTTCACTTCCATTTTTGCTTTGGAGATGTGCTTAGGGTGGCAAGCATAGTTGTTGCCTCCCTGGCTAAAATATAAGGTGATTTTTTTCCTTTTGTTGCCCTGTCTCCATGCTTCCTGTAGAAAGTCTTGTGTGATTGTTTTCTGGCTTCCTGTAGAAACGGTTTTCAATTGTTTTGGTCTACTTGGCTGGATGTGGCTTTTCCTCCTTTTTTTCCTCTTCTTTTGTCTTCTCTACCTCTGTTAGCTTGCTTCCTCATGCTCTGTCTTGGCTTTCTTCTCATCTTTTTTAGCTTCAGCCTTCTCTGCTGTAGCCTTTTTCTTTTCTGTTCTTCCTTTGTTTTTCCCTCTACTTGAATGATTTGTGCTCCCTCATCATTGGTTTTTTTTTTTTTTTTTTTTTTCACATTCTTCAGGCTTGATTCTTCCCTAGAATTGCATCGCTTCTTTTGCATAAACATGCAAAAAAAAAACTGTTTGTTTTCTTCTTCTCTTGAAGCCAAATTTTTTGCAAAAAAAATTGTGTTTTCTTCTAAAAAGATAGCTCATTGCCCCTCTTGTAAACTTGTTATTACTCGTGGAATTTTCATGTTTTTCACAACAACAACTTCCAATTTTTTCTCTCTTCAAACATTTCCAACTTGAATTTGCTTCTTAGTTTTGGAAAAGAAATCAATTTTTTTGACAGATCAGAGAACAAATAACATAGTTTTTTTCTTCTAGAAAGTGGACAGTCTTACAAATTCATTCTTTCACACAGGCTTAGTTGCTATGTTTGCATCTCTCTTTTCAGAAGAAGGTGAGAAAGAAGAAGCCAGACTTCGAATGCAGAGGGAAAAAAGAACTGTGTAGAACTCAGAAAATATTCAAGCAGACTTTTCACCTTTTTTCAATGTGCAGGTAGACTTTTCCTCTCATTTCTTTTTAATTTAATTCCGTGTTCAATTCACCATTTTGCACCAACAAATCATGCACAACGAATTTTCCATGATCCTACCTCGTTTGGAGCTTGAAATTCACCGAAAATCCCATGTTTTCTTTCTGCATGGTTGTTTTCTGCGTTTCAAGTAGAAGACTTCCTGTAGAACGAAACTGTGCTTCCTGTAGAGCTCAATAGGCGGGAATTTAAAAAAAAAACGGCAGAAATATTGAGAAATTAGGCAGGAATCTTGCAGAGGACCATTGGTTAACTGATCTGGATGTGGTGGACACGTGCTCCAGTTGTGACCATAGTTGAACAGAGGGTGGTGAGAGTAAACCGAGCATTTTTGTAATTGCTGCGTGATTTATGGTGAGGGAGTGAAGTGCCCAGGTGTACGTGGCCACACGCAGAGGGTAGTTTTGTTCATGAACTGTATGTTTTCCTCTGGTAATCACTGCCATCAATTGCACTAAGGTTTAAACAGCCAACACTCCCGGTTGTTTTAATTTTCACGTGAGTCGATTGTCCACATGTACTGCATGACTTCCGGCTGAGCGCTAGAGAAGGAAATGTCGGGTTAACCTTGCTAGATTCGTGGCTTAATCCCACCATCCCATTTTTTCATGCAGTTCTTCAATTAGATTCATGCAATAGAGGAACAAGTTTTAGTCACATACCTAGAAGTCGAATGGTTGTTGTGAGGTGTTTTTTATTGCTGCATGCATTTGTTTCAATGGTTGCATGATGGCTTGGCTACTGATTCATGGCTACTTTCTTGTGCAGGTATACTCTGGTTGAATCCACACTGTAGGAGCTGGTTTCACGTTCAGATCTGCACCCTCAAGCTGCCGATGTTGAATTTTCACAAGCCAGAAACTTGTTTTCGCCGCTCCTGAACGATAGACCAGATCGATCTAAAACTTGTTGAGCATGTTCCTATCATCATTATGCACCTCCCATAGCAAAATCGCGATCAATGGATGCACAGATTTCGAGAAAAATGGGAAATGGCTGAAGATTACAGAGATCAATTTCTCGGAAACCATGCATCGGAATCGGCTGAAACTACTTGGGTAGGTTACTGTCACCCATATGCATCTTCCCATGAAACAGGTTTTGAAACAAATGCATGGATATGGAGAAAATGCTAAAATGGATGAAGGTGATGGAGGTTGATTTCTTGGAAACCGTGCACCAGAATTAGCTGAAATTGCTCGGGAATGTTGCCATCATCCATATACAACTCCCTGTAAAACGGTTTTGTAAATGGATGCACAATTTTCAAGTTATGGAAAAAACAAATTTTGTTCTATGTATTTTTTCTTGAAAGCATTCTGCAAGTTTTTGCATGGAAAGAAAAATTGAGCTTGGGCTGTGATGCAGGCATGGAGATGATGGAAGAGGAGTTTGAAGATTGCAGGAGTACTTCTAAACCCTTGAGGAAGCTAGCATGTTCGCCAAACTACCTTTTTGAAATCCATTTCCAGCCTTTTGTAATTTCTACAGGAACTTCCTGGAGAAAACACTATTTTCATAAAATAAGTACAGTGAGGTGGAAAAAATGATGGATAAAGGTGAGGGATCGAAACATGGATGCTTGCAGGCCTAACCAATAGATTCCAAGCTTTAGATTCCCTTCCAAAATCGAATCTGGCTCACCTGAAGGTTCTACAGGATGTTTCCTGTAGAAATACAAAACTCCCTGTAGAAACGCCTGTAGCTTCCTGTAGAAAAGCCTGTAACTTCCTGTAGAAAGCCCAGAACTTCCTGTAGAAGGCCCAATCTCAACCCGAATGTGGCCAAATCCTAGGATAGGTGAGTGGCCATGAAGGGGGTGTCTAAGGGGGTGTCCTTGAGCCTGGTACAGACTCCTGTCCTCGTTTCACGCGCCCCTCTTTTCTTGCAATGTATTCACTGCAACCTGCAATTTTTTGCAGAGATTAGTCCTATTTTTTTTTCTTTTTTTTTTTTGAAAACAAATAGGACGCCTCATGGAGGTTTTCACCCTAATTTCCTGCCTTGGGCGGCTCCAAGGGAGGTTTTCACCCAATGATCTTATTCTCTTTTTCTTTTTCTTTTTTCTTCTTTTTTCCAACCTATTGACCGCCTCATGGAGGTTTTCAATCAATTAGCCAATCTAAGGCGCCTCCGAGGAGGTTTTCACCTTAGCTTTTTCCTCTTATTTCCATTTTTTCATTTTTTCTCTTTTTTCTTTTTTCTTTTTTTTCTTTTTTTTTTCTACCCTACCCTACTTGAAAAACAAAATGATTTTCAAGTATAAGAACACTTCCAATGGAGCTATGTGCACATCGAGATTAGAGAAAGAATGATGTGGAGGCCTGAAATGCATGCTTTGACAGCTATCCAGATTTCGAAGACCAAATGATTTGACTTTAAAGAGATTAGGCATAGCTAAAGAATAGAGTACTGCTGCAACTTAGTGACCGTCTGAAACCATATCTCAATATAGCTCTGATATCCTTGGTTCTTTTGCTGATCTGGATCATTCTCCATATCTTCTTCTATCATGACCTTCACATCTTCCTCTTTTTGCTGAGTTTTCTCTTGAGTACATGTTGGATTTGATGGTAACCATGAAGGAGCACTCTCAATATCTGATTTTGATGTCTTCTCTTCATCAAGTGCAGCCCATGGTTCTTTGCTATACTCTTTTGAATCTTCTTTTACTGGATGTGGTCCTTCAATGCTTTCAAGATAATCTCTTTTTTGCAATACTCTTCCTGAGCTATGGTGAAGATCATTGAGCTCAAGAGGAGTCATTTGGACATGTTGTATCTCAGATTTGCAATTGGGTTGAGCTATTCCAATGTGCGGGTTTGGAAATGGTGGTATGGGTAACTGAGTGGGGGTGTATATTTGAGATGGATGTGGATGGGTTTGCGGTTGGGTAGGTGGTGGAGGCAAATGCCCAGGAGGAGATTTGTACTGGGGCCTCCACCCCTAATGAGGTGCATTCCACTGAGGTGGTGGTTGAGCATAAGAGTGAAACAAATGAGCAGCTGGTTGGGCATAATATGAATCTGTGAAGGAACAAGGAGGAGGTGTGAACCAGGAAGGATGAGCAGGGGGACGCCAAGAAGGCATGAAAGTGGCTTGATAGGGGTCATAATAGGTCTCGGATATCACTTGCAGTTCCTACTGGTAAGGTATGGGTCCATGTGACCTCCTTTGGTTCATGAAATAGAGTGGTTCAGTGACTTCTTTGGCCCTTTGATATGCAGCTTTGATTCCAGGCAAGGAAGGGCACTGATCTGTAGGATGGTATTCTTCACAGACAGAACACACTTCTATGAAGTACAATGGACATTCGTTTCTAGGATGCTTTGTAGTGCACCTGGGACAAAAGATGGCCAAAGCCCTCTTTGCTTCCTCTTGCTTCCTTTGATCTACAAGGTATCTAGTTGCATGGCAAGACACTACCTCACCTCGCTCTTGAAATCTTCCATCTAATTTGCAAGTTCGTTTTTGGATAAGGTACTGCTCCCAACATTTCTGCTTGTGGCCATTTGCTCCAGAGGAATGTTTTCTTCTTCTTCTTCCCTTGAGGTTCTTCAAATATGTCTTGCTGTCCACCTAAGGGTTCTTTAATCACAACCATCAAAGAAGAGAGAAGGTTGGCTGTGTGAAACAGTGGGGGTGTTGTGCAAACATTTATCTTACTTATCTCTACTCCTACAAGGCAGGCAAGAAGATCTTTTTGGTTGATTTTTGTTTTTTTCTACTTGTACCTGCAAAACTGAAAATAGATTGAATTGTAACTATCTAAAATCTATCTTGCTAAAATGAAAATGAAGAATTGAAATGAAAGCAGGAAAGAACTGATCTATTTTGCTGAAATGAAATTGCAGGAATGAAATGCTAGGCTACACTTGCAGAATTGAAATTCTAATATATGAAAGCAGGAAATGTCTAATCTACTTTTGTGGAAATGAAATTGCAGAATGGAAATCAAACAATCTACTCTACGCTTGCTGAAATAAACTACTTAGCAGAAGGTTGTAGTAGAAAATAGAAGAAAAGCAACAATCACCAATACTTTGACGCTTCCCCGGCAACGGCGCCAAAAAGATGGTGGGCCCCAGTTTTGCAGCAATAATGTTGCAACTCCTAGGATTCCCTTCTTTAATTTTATCAACCCGGTAGTTTGTAACAAACTTGGAAGCGACGGTGTTATATGCACAAGTACTAGCTCTTCCCGCAACTGTCACTTGGTCAGTTGGCACAAGTCCGCTAGGAGCTTAAGCCAACTTCTATGAGCTCTTAGAAGAATCTTTTTAACTGATGGATGAAAGCTAACTCAAAGGAGGCTAATCTACTTGCGGAAAGAAACTGAAAGCCAAAAAGAAACACAAACCCTAATTCTACCAGCTAGTCCTACTAATGCAAGAAGGAAGATGAAAGCTACTGAATGAGATGCCATTGGCTTCTAAGAAGATAAAATGCATGTATCTAAGCTATGTATACAGCAGAATCTGAAAGAACCATCTTTTTGTATTTTTGAATAAGTTGTCAGAATTATCATGCATACAATTTAACTGTTTTTTATTGTGCAGAGGTGGATCGGTGAGAGAAAATGCTTGCAGGAGGTTGGGAAGGTTCGGAGAGGGCCTAAGGTGTCCCTAGCACCCTTCCAAAGAGTTTCACAGAGTTTAGATTTCAAGAAACTTCATTCGTGAGATTCTACAGAAAGTCTGCAGGGGTTCTACATGATGTTCTGGAATTTCTACAGGATGTTCTGTGATTTTCTACAGGATGTTTAGAAATGGGATTTTGGAGAATGGATGGAGGGAAAAAGGTGGAGGAATGAGTATGGAGGTGAAATAGGGGTGTAGGGGAGTTCAAGACTTGGAGGATGGAGTTGAGGAATGGCGCAGATGGCTAGATTTGTTCAAGGAGGGATGAAACAATGTTGCACAAGAAGATGAGAATCATGGAAAAGTAAGCGAATGAGGGAAATGCAAGGTAAGGGTTTTAAGTGAAGGATGAAATAGGTAGGTTGGATGGATTATGTGCAGGTAAGGAAGGGTAAGAGGTACTTTGCAAGTGGTTTTTCAAACTGAACAAACAAACACTTATAAAACCTATGACCTAGTTACTTTACTCTATTCTGACCTAAGTAACAACAAAAGGAAATGAATAACAGTTTATTTGAAATGAAATGCGTGAAATAACTTATGAAACTAAGTAATCATCAACTGAAGCATTTAAACACTACTAATATCAGCATCTGCAAAAGAGGATTCCAACACTAAGAATTGCATGACAAAGCAAAACAACGTTTTTGTTGTCAGCAATGTCACGTTTGTCACAACTCACGATCCCACTGTGGGAGAGGTGAGATCAGAGGTGCTTGATGGCCTTTTTCTGAAGATATTCCCTGTTACTAATCTATCAACTAAATCTGAACATGAAAAGCCACTTTAACCATAAAAAGCAACCTAAATAACAAAGAAAGATAAAAATCTAAATAGCAGATTTTATTCTAAGAATGCAACAAAGACACATGAAAGTAAACAAAGGAAGTACTGGGCACTTGAGATGGGTCCAACTCCAAGAGCTACAACCTCCTAAGAGAAATTAAATCTGGTGCAAAGCTGGATTCATCTTTATTTCTCAAGAAATAATAGTTACATCAAACACTGTCCACAAGGAAAACTTGAAAATGTGTTGAAATGCAAAGCTAAACTACTGCCTAAAAAATGACTAAAATCGAACTACAAACTAGCTAGCTTCTACCTACAAAGTGACTAACTATTGGCTAACCAAAATGAGGCCCTAAGCCCTCTTATTTATACAAATTGAGGACCCCAACGGTCCTCCTAAACTTTAGGGAGTCGGCTGCCCAAAACTTGCAGTTAAAAACAATCCTACTTGACTTGCTCAGCTGCCCTTGTGATAATCGATTTGGTGGCCCTTGAACTCCAAGATGATGGTGGAGAATTTGAGGTAAGGGCACATAAATGAAGGGGACACCTTCCTAAAAATCCTCTCCCTTGTTCTTCGACGAATTTGGCTGCCAAGTGCTCATTAAAACCTTTGATTTTGTCTCAAAATTGACCAAAACACTGCACAAAGTACCCATTAGACTTGTTGGCATAATGACTAACCCAATTCACTTGATTAGTATAAATATAATAAAAAACATGCAATAAAATAATGAGAATGTTGGATTAAGTCGAATTAGGAGGTTGAATGAGCCCATATAATTATCCATTTTTGGGGCTCATCAGTTTTCCAACTCCAATCCTTGACAAAGGAGAGAGAGGCCTTCCAAGTCTAATGCTTTATGGAGAAACATTGAAATTGTAATCACTATAACATGTAGCAGTATTTTGTCCATATTTAGGTTCAAGACTCATATCCATACTACAGAAATTCAAGTTAGCTTGTATAAAGGATTTTCTTCATTTCTTGCAACTTCACTCTTCTATCACCTATAATACAAAAAAATGACTACCTTGTGAAATTAATCTCTTTTATTCCAGTCTATCACAGCATACAACTTGAAGTAGATTATAAAGAATGGCATTGAAATACATTATCCTGTCAAGCCCACTAAAATTGTCTTCATAAAAAGATAATTATGGTTTTTGTGAACATTTGTTCTATGGATCACAAAATGATTGGACACAAGATGGACCATAAACATCCCTTCCCACCAATGGTATTTCCAGCCACAAGGCACTGTTAGATATTTAGTGAAAGCCATTAGCTATTTGAAAAATATATGTTCATGTGCAAAGAGCTTCATTATCAAGAGTCAAATTTGTATCAAACAACAAAATGAGAATTCCACCAATAAAGGGAATTTAAACGGAGACACATAGAAGAAATTTAAAAACTCCAAAATTATATTAGCCTAGGTAGTTGTGCAATTTAATTGGTTTGGAGTCTAATAAAGTTATTTTTCCAAGGAAAATTGTAGTAAAGTAAAAATACGATGGCTAGAAAACCTTCAAGTAACTAAGAACAGGGACACACTTCACAAGCCCATGGTATTGCATAAGAATGGCAAATGCAATATGCTAAAATATTTTCTGAAGATGTGCCTTGTAATATTAAGGTATTGAATGACGTCAAATAAGATTATGTGTGCCCTATAATAGCAATATATTGAACGACATCCAATAAGATTCTATAATGTTATAGCTGATTTCATTGATCTACATAAGTTATCCATGTAGCCATAATGCATTTCTCAAGCATTTGGCTAGTATGGAAGGAAAAAATACTTGTGTTTAATAAAAAAGAGTCAGCGTTAATTTGTAATTTCATGCTTATCAGACACCCACATTTTCACCATGGCTTTGGATATCCACCCATAAATATATCCTAATGGTAGTTAAAACTCAATCAAAAGTAACTATAGCGGTCAATAGGGTCTTGGTATGATGATAAAGAGGTTGTGTTTCATACCATAACTAAGGTATGAAATCTCAAATCCCTTTGCCTCACATGGGCCATATTGCCCATCCAAGAAATTCATCACACATGTGTATGCAAGTCTTGTTGGATATGGGACTAGGTGCAAGTCCTAGGCATATCTGGTAGAGAAGATTCCCCATCATATGTGGCTTCTTAACCAAGGTATTCTTTCAAAGGTTGTAAACTAGCTATATTTCATCGTAATATTCCCATACTTGAAAAGGACATGCTTGCAGCAAAGTTGGATTACCCAAATAAATAGAAATATTTTAATCTCTATAGTTGTACAAAAAGATCCTAATTCGCTGGATAAATCCAGATAAATTCCATATGTGTTGTGATACAAAATAAACCCAACTATCTAAATCCCATGCAGTCTCGATCCACTATGATTTTCTCTGTTTAAAACAAAAAGTAAGAAGGGAAAACTAAAAACTCGCCATGGAGATTGTTGAAAGGACTTTGAAGAATGACCTTGGAAATAAAGAGAAGGAAGTTGAACTTTTGATTGAATAGGCTTCATGAAATTAGTCTAATGTTGATGGTTTAGTGTTTGAAACTATTGATGTTGAAGGGGTGGTGCAGATGGAGGTAGAGGTGGCAGAGTTTGCATAGAAGGCGATAAAGAATGTGTGATAGGAGACAAAGAAGAAAGTCTTTGTGAGAATGGAATGTTGCTCGATGATGGTGTCATGGGTAATAGGAATTCAAAGCTAAGGGTATCAGAGCCAATGGAGGATCCAGCATTTTCCAAAGATTTTGGTACCATTCCCAATGGAATTTATGTACCTGTTGACCTAGAATCATTAATTGAAGCCACAGGGTGAACAACAGAATATGTTAAATTAAATGAAGATGACAAGTCATAACTTGAATTGTTGTCACTAGAAACAAAAACTTGAAGTGTTCTCAACCTTGACTATGAAGTTGGGCTATTATTTTGATGTGACTGGTGAGGAGGCCGACCCATTACAGGTCAAAGTTCTAATGTACCTTGACTGGTGAGGAGGCCGACACAATACCTGATTGTAGAAGAGAAGATGGTCGGTACTCTTCAGACTCCTTCATTAAGAAAATATCATTGTCAGAAATCCTTTATATTTACATGATAAGGAAATAACTAAAACAGCAAGAATGAAAAAAGGAAATGAGTAATAATTTGTCATCAAAATAATTAGATCAAAAAAGAGAGCAGGGAGAAAGGAAGTCTACCCTTCTAGGAGGTCGTCTCTCCTTCTCACTCATCACAGGTCTATCCACATGAGCCAAGGGTCCATGCATATGCCAATCACTATCAGGAAGAGTAGGTTACAGACCCATTCTTCTCTCTCTCTCTCTCTCTCTCTCTCTCTCTCTCTCTCTCTCTCTCTCTAAGCCTAACCACTTATTTAGATCACCAGGAAAATAATCATCTTTACTTGAGTTATCACTTCCTCTTCCATGATTTTCCAATCTTAGGCTCAAATCCTCCCACAATTATTCTTCTTCCTTATAATTTCACCAGTTTCTAGACACCATTCTACTGCGTATTATATCAATTTCCTGAGGTGGTTGTACAAGTGAAAGTAGTCCAAGCAGAGATCTCTAATCCCTATAATTTCTGTAGGCATCAATTAGAACATCATGCATTGGTTGATGCCTCCAATCATAGCCATTCCTTGAACCATATGCCACACCCATATCAGCAGTGTCAAGTTTCCTAAGGTGATCTCTAGCACCTTTCCAACCCAAGGCCTTTCCCACCCATTATCCTTCTCTGCATTCCAGTCATTCAGCCTTCCAACAATCCTTGATGGAGAAGGAATCCTTGCAACTCCAATTCTTGATGATGCCACAGGAGCACTCCTGCCAACAACACTTAATAGAGAAGGAAACCTTCTAATTACAACTCTTGGTGGAGAGGCAATCCTTCCACCTCTTAACCTAGAGAGTGGATAGGAAGGTTTTCCAACTCCAATCCTTGACAAAGGAGATAGAGGCCTTCCAAGTCTAATGCTTTATGGAGAAACATTGAAATTGTAATCACTATAGCTTGTAGTAGGATTCTATCCATATCTAGGTTCAAGACTCATATCCATACTAGAGAAATTCATGTTAGCCTATAGAAAGGATTTTCTTCATTTCTTGCAACTTCACTCTTCTTTCAGCGAAAATACAGAAAAATTACTTCCTTCTCTTTCATTTTAGTCTATCACAGCTTACAGTTTGAAGAAAATTATAAAGAATGGAATTGAAATGCATTATCCTGTCAAGCCCACTCAAATTTTCTTAGTAAAAAGATCATTATGGTTGTGGTGAAAATTTGTTCTATCGATCCCAGAATGATTAGGCACAAGATGAATCACAAACATCCCTTAGCACCAATGGTGTTTCTAGCCACGAGGCACTGTTAGCTGTTTGGTGGCAGCCATTAGCTATTTGAAAAATATTGAGCCTGTGCAAACAACTTCATTATCAAGAATCAGATTCATATTAGACAACAAAATGGGAATTCCACCAACAAAAAGAATTTAAACAGAGACATGCGGTAGAAATGTTAAAAATTCCAAAATTATGTTAGCATAGTTGTGCAATTTAATTGGTTTGGAGTCTAATAAGGTTATTTTCCCAAAGATAATTGTAGTCGAGTGAACATACGCTGACTAGAAAACCTTGAATTAACTAAGAATAGAGACACCCTTCACAAGCCCATGGTGTTGCAAAAGAATGGAAAATGCAATATGCTAAAATATTTTCTAGAGGTGTGCCTAGTAATACTAATATATTGAATGACATCAAATAATATTTTGTGTGCCATGTAAAAGTAATATGTTGAATGACATCTAATAAGATTCTACAATGTTATTGCCGATGTGATTGATCTATAGAAGTTATCCATGTAGCCATAATGCATTTCTCATGCATCTAGTTAGTATGGAAGGCATACATACTTGTGTTTAAGTAGACAAAGTCAACATACATTTGTAATCAGGCACCCACATTCTCACCATGACTTCGGAGATCCACCCATAAATATATCCTAATGGCAGTTAAAACTCAATCAAAAGTAACTATAGGTGTCAATAGGGTCCTGGTCTGATGATAAAGAGGGCGTGTTTCACCCCCTAATTGAGGTACGAAATCTCAAATCCCTTTGCCTCACATGGGCCATCTCACCCATCCAAGAAAGTCATCATGCCTGTGTATGCAAGTCTTGTTGGATATGGGACTAGGTGCAAGTCCTTGGCAAATCTGGAAAAGCAGACTCCTCATCTGTGGCTTCTTGACCAAGAGATTCTTTCAAATGTTGTGAACTAGCTATATTTCATCGTAATATTCCCATACTTGAAAAGGACATAATTTCTTGCAACAAAGTTGAATTGCCCAAATAAGTAGAAATAATTTAGTCTCTATAGTTGTACAAAAATATCCTAATTAGCTGGAAAAATCCAGATAAATGACATATGTGTTGTGATAAAGAATCAGCCCAACTATCTAAAGCCCATGCAATCTCGATCCACTATGATTTTTCTTGTTTAAAATAGAAAGTAAGAAGGGAAAACTAAAATCTCACCATGGAGATTGTTGAAAGGACTGTGAAGAATGACCTTGGGAATAAAGAGAAGGAAGTTGAACTTTTGACTGACTAGGATTCATGAAATTAGTCTAATGTTGATGGTTTAGTGTTTGAAACTATTGATGTTGATGGGGTGGTGCAGATGGAGGAAGAGGTGGCAGAAAGTCTTTGTGAGAATGGAATGTTGCTCAATTATGGTGTCACAAGAAACATGAATTCAAAGCTCAGGGTATTAGAGCCAAGGGAGGATCTAGCATTTTTCCAAGATTTTGGTACCATTCCTAATGGAATTTATGTACATGTTGACCTCAAGTCATTCATTGAAGCCATAGGGTGACCAGAAAAATATGATAAATTGAATGAATATGACAAGGTAGAACTTGAATTGATATCACCAAGAACAAAACCTTGAAGTGTTCTCAACCTTGAATGTGAAGTTGGGCTATTATTTTGATGTGACTAGTGAGGACGCTGACCCATTACAGTTCAAAGTTCTAATGCACCTTGACTACATTGTAGCAAAGATGATATCTTTGTGGAAGTATCTCTGATATTTTGAGACACAATACCTAATTGTAGAAGAGAAGAGGGCTGGTACTCTTCAGATTCCTACATTAACAAAAATATCATTGTCAGACATCCTTTATCTTTACATGATAAGGAAATCACTAAAACAACAAGAATGAAAAAAGGAAATGAGTAATAATTTGGCATCAAATTCTAACATGTCAATATGTCAAGCCATTTGTTTATAGTGTCAGTTAATTTGGATACCTTTTTTGGAGACAATCAGTAGCCATTTTAGCTATTGTTTGTTGTTTCGATGCAGTTATTTGGTCCCTTAGGTGTGCGCTCAGAACTCATCATAAGATGATGATGGAATTAATATTATTATGATACATTCTCACACGTATTCAATATATTCCATGATTATGGTCTTTTGACCTAATTATTATTCGAGTCCTTGTTTCACTCGAAGTATTTTTGTTTTCACTCTTAAGAATAGTTGAATTGGATATTAATGAAGGTTTACAGAGAACCAACGTTGCAATTATGGTTCCTGTTTTTGGTTTATTTAATCTGTTATCCATTAGCTTACGAGGTTTGGTTTTATTCATATATTAATAATGCTTTGTTGATCTATTTCCTCTTATTCTTAAAACTACAAGGTGAGAACTAAAAAGTTAATGGAATGAAGTTATTGAAAGATAAGGCAATATATACAATTTCCTATGTTAACACTTCAAAACATGTACTATGGAGATAGTTGGACATAGTTCTGTTTGTATGACATTGTTAAGGATGCTAATGTTGATATGAAATCCTTGTTATTCTTAAAATTGTGAGGTGTAGGGAAAATTGGCATTAATTTATTTAGAATGATATGTTGATTTCAAATAATCTTGTTATTCCTGAAACTATATGGTGGGAATCATTCAATACTTTACTAGAACTCCCCCAAAAAATGGTTTCCAGCAACAATAGTAACTTCAAGGGTTGGATCACAGTATAGGTACAAGAAATTACTAGAAATGAAAGTGATAAAGAGCCAACAACCTGGTTAACTTCTCATAGATATCAGGCTGCCATGATAGTTCTTTCAACTGCTCAACCTAAAAATCAGAAATACATGTTAATGAATTCAGTAAATGTATCAGTACGGTGAAAAGATGAATATGAGACTAAATTTATACCTTGGCTTCATACTGAGCAGCTGAAATATCACCTTCTTGAAAATAAGTAAAGCTATCACTAGTGGCATCACACTCCATTACATCTTCATCTTGCAGTCGTGTCTAGTCTTCCTTCTTTAAGTGAAGGCAGTCGATGTAAGTCTGTAAACAACCAAAATTTATAAATTTCATTTATAATGCATAGTAAGAAGAACAAATATCCAAGCACATGCAAAACAACTTTGGGATAGGATTATACCTTAAAAGGGGATTTTATTGTCCTCTAGTTTGGTCCTAATCTAACACTCATGGCCCTGGAGATTCCAATTACCTACAAAATACTCACAAGTCATGATCAAAACTCCTTTCACAACAATATTTTTTCTACATTTTTTTTCTTTCCAAAAATCACTCTTTACCTCAACTCTATCACTGGGTTTGGCAACATCCACTAGCTTGTCATACATTAACAAGCTGACTGTATGTGGGGTTTCCCTCTTTGGAATGGAATTGGGGCTTTCTTGCAGCCTTATGATCTATTGGTTGTTGAAATATGGCAACAAGAATATTCCAATTTAATTTTTCCTTGAATTAAATTTTGAATTAGAATTGAATTTAGTCTTAACAACTACTTGGAAATAATTAATTAATTTATTTTAAATTAATTAGTCGGAGAAATTCAAGTTAGAAGTCTTTCTGAAGTCATCCCTAAAATTAAGAAGATAAGATTGAGTTATATTTGAGTTGTAATTAGTTAACTCATTTTACTAAGTTAAGTCCAATTAAATTAGTTCCAAAATGTTTGAGGAACTAATAGTGAGTTAACAGTCAGTTGATGCATTAATGCACTCAACTAGTGCTACTCCAGTTAACTGAATTCCTCATCAGAAACTCATGCATGTCTATTCTGAGAAAGACCCAGTTGAGATTAATGTTCAAGGACAATGTACTATTAGTTGCATGTGTTTTCTCATGGATAAAACTCATGCATGGAGTCAAGGATTCATCCTTGAGGATTGTGTAGTTTTAAATGTTGGTTTTCCACTTGGTAATAGGAAAATCATCCACAAGGAACATCTCAAGGAAATAGGAGCTTGGAGAGCAAAGAGGAAGGTTGGAGAGAAGCAAAGATTACCTATGAGCATCTATGAGAATTGTGCTGAGAGATGGCTAGCTTTGAGAGCTAAGGTTTTGTATAATTCCTATGTATTTCAACAAGTGTGATAATACAATAGTGTGGGGTTTTTAGCTAAGGATTTCCCCAAAGTATTTTCATGTGTATTGTGCCATTGATTCTTCTTCTTCTAGTTATATTGTTCAACTCAATCTTTAAGCTTTCACAAATTGATAGTAGAAGTAGGTTATAGTATTCTGCTTTGATTTATATTGCATTATCGGGTTAACCTATCACGGATTTTTTACATGGTATCAGAGCTAGATTTGTATAAATATTTACATGGTACTAGAGCTAGATTCATAGAAATATCTACATGGTATCGGAGCTGTGAACAATATACTGAGAAGAGAATTCGAATTTTGAAGTTCAGGGTTGTAGGTGCAAATCGAATTCATATCATACTTCAAGGTTGGCCAATGGTGTTCTATGGCTTGAGACTCGAGTATGCGTTGGAAGGTAGCTCGAATTACATAGCATGGAAAGATAGAATGGAGGTTGTATTAGAAGACAATGGCTTGAAGAAATTCATTGATCAAGAAATCCCAAATCCAGCTTCAACTAACGCACAAGAGTTGACTAATTTAAAGAAGTGTGTGACAAAGGTAAGACAGATCATCCTTGAGGGAGTTCGAGACCATATTGTCTCAATTCTCCATGGGAAGGATACTCCATTTTCAACGTGGACGACATTGAAGGACCTCTACCAGAACAATTGCGACCAGAGGAAATTGGCGCTCAAGGATAAGCTTCGAAGAATCAAGATGGAGAAGGGCGATACTATTTCCACATATCTGAACAAGCTCACCACCTGCAGAGATGAGCTTGGTAGTGTGGGAATAACTACTTCCAATGATGATATTGTGAGCCTCGCTCTCCTTGGCCTTCCAAAGAGTTGGAATAGCTACCAGGACTCATTGAATGGAAGGGAGAAACTGTTGGATTGGGAACAACTATGGTCGGATCTTATGCAGGAGGAGATCAGGAGGAGCACACGAGGTGGTTCTTCATCCAAGAATGATGATGAAGAAAATTTGGCCTTAACAATTAAGGAAAGGAAAGGGAAGGGGAAGGCTTCCCATTTCATATCGATTTCTTCTCATGGAGGGAAGAAGGGTGACATGTCCAAAGTAAGATGCTTTAATTGTCACAAGATGGGACATTATGCGACTAATTTCCCATCGGAGAATTCCAATAAGGGATCCTCTGAAGGAATGGAAGGTGAGGTATTAGCCTCTCAGATTGAAATGGACTTTACCCTCATTGCATGCATTGTGTCATTGATGATGGGTTGTGTCCAGTATCTTGACAATGGAGCCTCATTCCACATGACTGGTGATAAAAATTTATTCAATGCCTTGGAGGAGATATACCTCAAGATGTGCATAGAGATGGGTGACGATGGAAGGTATAGTGTTTCAGGAGTGGGCACGGTTGCCCTTCAAAGGGAGCATGGAGCTCCTCTCACCTTGACAGATGTGATGTATGTGCCTGGACTGAAAAGAACTTGGTATCGATCGCGATGTTGGAGGAAAAGGCTACGATGTTGTCTTCAGTAAAGGAAAGGTGTTCCTAAGACACATAGACACGGGTCAGACCAAGAGGATAGGGATTCAGGTGAACAATCTCTATAAAATAGAGGTAGATGATTGTGCAGCATTGAGTACGAAAGAAGAATTGTTGCAAAGCCAAGACATTGGTGAATTTTGGAACAAGTAGTTGGGCCATTTGCATCATGGGGCTTTGAAGATAATGTAGTAGATATCTAAAGGACTTCCCAAAGGTAAACTTGAGCAATTTGACACATGCAAAGGTTGTACCTTGGGAAAGTACACCAAGTCTTCCTTTCATGATTGAGACAGTCGAGCAAAGGCTATCTTAGAGCGAGTTCATACTAATTTGTGTGGACCATTCTCGACGACATCCACAATTAAGAAAAGGTATTATGTGATTTTCATTGATGACTATTCTCATAAATGTTGGATTTATTTCATGCAAAAGAAGGACCAAACTTTCACAAATTTCTGTGAGTACAAAGCTTTGGTTGAGAAAGAGTCAAGGAAGAAGATGAAGGCCTTGAGAAATGACAATGGTGGAGAATATGTCTCTCAAGAGTTTAAGGAATTTTGTGCAATGGAAGGAATTAAATGAGAGTTGACAACACCTCATAACCCACAGTAAAATGGGGTGGCCGAGAGGAAGAATAGAACTATTGTAGGGGAAGCACGGGCAATGATGCATGACCAAGGCCTACCACTTCACTTGTGGGTTGAGGCATGCAACATAGTGGTATATTTGTAGAATAGAAGCCCGCTTCACATAATTGGGATGAAGACACCAGAGGAAGCTTTCTCTGGTAAGAGACCAGATGTGGGTCACTTCAAGATCTTTGGCTCATCAATATACTTCCATGTGACAAAGGACGCACGGAAGAATATTGAGTCGACGGTAGAGTTGGGAATATTTTTAGGGTACACTAATACACCTCACAACTATCAAGTGTACTTGCCTACCAGTTGGAGGACAGTGGTTCGCAGAGATCTCAATTTTGATGAGTAGAAGGTCATGCGCGTTTCCCTTGAGAGGGAGCTCCAACTACAGGCTGTGGAGGAACTGTTGGTTCCTAAGGAGGAGGAGCCTCAAACTGATGTGGAGCAGCTACACGCAGAGGTTCCAGGAGTGGAGACATCCACTCAAGTAGAGTCTTCCATAGATGGACGGAAGCGCACAAGAGAAGATGATAGATTGTTGGAGGATGCAAGAGAGAATGTGGGAGAACCATCTTCTCAGCGCAGATAGAAGAGGTCACCTAAGAGGTACACTAGATACATGGTCCTTGCTAGGGAATGTGTTGAGACCGAGCCATCTTCCTTTGAGGAAGCAGTGCAGCAGCCGATTTGGGTTGATGTTATGCTGGAGAAGTATGACTCCATAGTTCGTAACACTGTTTGGGGCATAGTTCTGAGACCGGAGAACAATTCAGTTGTGAGTTCCCGATGGCTTTACAAGATAAAGCAAGCTACTGATGGTAGTGTGGAGAAGCATAAGGCAAGATTTGTTGCCCGTGGCTTTTCATCAATCAAGAGGATCATGTTGCTACAGTATATTTCGACATAAGAGCAAGATGCTGACATTTTGACAAAGGCATTGTCAAAGTGTAAATTCGAGTTCCATAGAGACAGGATTGGGTTGGAAGATAATCCCTTTCTTGTTGAGAGGGAGTGTTGAAATATGGCAATAAGAATATTCCAATTTAATTTGTCCTTGAATTAATTTGCGAATTAAAATCGAATTTAGTCTTAATAGCTACTTGGAAATAATTAATTTATTTATTTTAAATTAATTAGTTGGATAAATTCAAGTTAGAAGTCTTTCTGAAGTCACGCAAGAGTTATCCCTTAAATTAAGGAGATAATATTGAGTTATATTTGCATTGTAATTAGTTAACTCAGTTTACTGAGTTAAGTCCAGTTAAATTAGTTCCAAACTGTTTGAGGAACTAATAGTGAGTTAACAGTCAGTTGATGCATTAATGTACTCAACCAGTGCTACTCCAGTTAACTGAAGATTCCCTCATTAGAAACTTATGCATGTCTATTCTGAGAAAGACCCAGTTGAGATTAATGTTCAAGGACACTGTATTACTAGTTTCATGTGTTTTCTCATGGATAAAACTCATGCATGCAATAAAGGATTCATCCTTAAGGATTGTGCAGTTTTAAAGGTTGGTTTTCCATTTGGTAATAGGAAAAACATCCACGAGGAACAACGCAAGGAAATAGGAGCTTGGAGGGCAGAGAGGAAGGCTATAGAGAAGGCAAGATTTCTTGTGAGCATTTGTGAGAATTGTACTGAGCGTTGGCTAGCTGTGAGAGCTAAGGATTTATAGAATTCCTATGTATTTCCACCATTTATGATAATACAATAGTGTGGAGTTTTTAGCTGAGGCTTTCCCCAAAGTATTTTCATGTGTATTGTACAATTGATTCTTCTTCTTATGGCTATATTATTCAGCTCGATCTTTAAGCTTCCACAAATTGATAGTAGAAGTAGGTTATAGTATTCTGATTTGATTTATATTGCATTATCAGGTTAACCTATCATAGATTTTCTCCATTGGTTAGAAAACCTGACCCCAAAATAAACGAGAAGGAGAACATTGTAATAATGCAAATTCAACAACTAGATTACTAATTAACTCAACTATATTGACAGTTACCTACATATATTATGAGCCAAAGTCATGAAGTTCATAGCAGCACATTCTGGCTTTCCATGTCGAGTAGGTTCGTCAATTCAACTTGGTAGTCAAGTTATGAGTAAAAACATGAGTTTCCAAATACATTTTTGAACCTCTTTTGAGACACAGCCATGTTCATAGACAATGAGCAGTAATCACTAAGAGAGGTTGAGAACTGCTTCCAATGGCATGAATAAATCATGAACATTGATGCATCACCCTAAAATTGAATTATTTTCCCTTCAGTATAAACTCTATTCTATGTAAGAAACTATAAAATAATGAAGAAAAAATCTACAACTAAGGAACAAAATTATAGTTTCACTCAAGCAGATGAATACCTCTATCAACAAACACTAGTGGTGGAGCAAACAAGGCATCTGAAAAATGCCACTTTGATTTATAGAATTAATGAGCCACAATGTATAATCATCCCTTTCATTGAAATAATTTTCTCAATATCTAGATTTCAAGGCCAACATAACCTAGGCTTGTTTTCTACCAAAAAGGTGCATTGAACAAAATGGCTAAAGATATTACATAGCATAGAAAAAAACTGCACTAGTCACAAAAGCTTATGTAAGGGATTCAAATCTCGCATGTTAACTGTATATTTGAGATTGAATATTCTTGCCTGAATACAAAAGCAGTGATGTAAATAAAAATAAATATTTTATACAATTTTATGGGGTAGTCAACTTGAAAGAACCATGCAAATGAAACCATAGGCTGAAAATGAGATATATACTTAACACATGAAACTTGAGAGGATTGCAGTTTTCCTACCTATATGTGCTTCTCCCATAAAGGTTTAAGGTGAATGCCAACATCCAAAAAAATTATATAAAAAATAGCAAGGACTTCAAAGGGGTATATAACCATCCTCCCATAAAGTTCTTCATCATAATCCCAGATGTTCATTAGATCAATGTTCAAAGAATCGCCTTCTACTTCCATTGTCTGTAGGGGTTGTCAACTAAATGTAGTCAACACAAAATATAAGACATCCATCCAAAGAATATATAGCAAGTAGAACCTGTTAATAAGTGGAGAATGATTAAAAATAAAAGAAAAAAACAATTATGACCTACTTTAAAATCCACATGTATTTTCCCTCAAGATATGAAGGATCATCTCTACAATTCCTAAGAAAACGTTGAACTGCTTGATTAACATCTTGAACATTGATGTTAGTCTACGAGACAAACATAGAAGGGTTCTCATCAAGATCACTCTTAGAATATTGATGCATCTGCATATACCAACCCAAAATGTTTACTATCTATTTAACATTGTGTCTACCATAGGGAAAAAAATGATCATCTAAATTAACAATAATATACAAAAGATTCTTGCGTATTTGTGATTGTTAGCAAGTTACCTCCCTATTTGTAATGCTAGTTGGCATCAACGTTCAATAAAGTGAATTGTGAATATATAATCTTGTGAATGTATAAAATATTATTGACCAAATATTATCATACATTTGTTGTTTCATACCAAAACTTGGGATCATTCATGACTTAGATACTAGGACACCAAACACAACATCAGAAAATTGTTGTTTAATGTAACAAAGTGAATGGATGAAACTTTATCTATGAACATTTATCCTTAAGACTGACTTCTAAACTCTATAATAAGAAAATGTACTAGAGTAAGGTCATGGCCTTCAACTTCTCTATGAACATTCAAGGATATGACAATCGGAACTCCAATTAGCCTCAAGTCAAGTTAGTTTTCCAAACAACTTGCTTTCTCCAAACAGTGTTTCATCAAACACATCAAACAAAATAATCTATGGTGTGATGGTGAAGACCTCATCCTCCATTCTTATTGAGAGGGGAAAACCTATTTTTCTCTCACAAAGAGAAATTTTTAGCATATACATGAAATTCTAACATGTCAAAGGATTTTTACCCTAAAAAACAAAAAGTAAGCCCTGATAATAACTAGTGCTATCAAAATTGGGGTTAAAACAAAAAACATTTCTTAGTTTTGCATAATTTTGCAATCTTTTCCCATTCTTTTCCTGACTTATTTTTCAAATCCTTGTTGATTTATTGTTGTACACTATTTTTTAAACATAAAAAATAAGTTAATAACCCACTCAATGCCTTTGTATTCTATAATGGGAAGAAAGGCATAAAGTGCAAGCAAATCATATATGTACAAGGTTAGCAACTTACCACAATATTGACTAATGTTCAAAATGACTCAAAAAAATCACTCTTTACATATCCTAAGCTTATGGTAAGTTTTCATGAATGTGAGACAAATCTAGTAATAGATAATGAAATAGTTACAAGCTTACGATCAATATTGCATTGAGCCTTCTCAATGCTGAAAGATTCATGTGGATGTCAGAAAGTTATTTAAAATCCATTAAATATTGCATAATTTAAGTTATTTAAACTCCCTTAATATATTTTTTTTCTATTGTCTTGCATTTGACTCCCTCTACCTAAATGTCAAGAAATGGTTTTGCATTCAACCCATTTGCTCATTTTTGGTTTACCCTTATTCCGTGTCAATAAATCTCATGTTGTGAATTTAGTGTTGTGCCTGTATTTGGAAGTATCAGGTAAATTATAATGATGGCAGGGAGAATAAATATATGTATTTTCTACTAAAAGGAAGAGGTCAATTCTTAAAAGCAATTGACATATTCCAACACTCCTCTGTTCAACGGTAGGCAATCTACGGTAGGGGCTCTCCCCACCCCTACCATCTAATCTTTAAAGATCTTGTCAAAGTTTGACTAGTGGTAAAAAGGCCATCTCTAATATGGTGAGCTCTAAGACATGAAATTTCTTATATATACAAAAAAACAAAAAAAGGTGCCTCTAAGAAAAGTCTGAGATTTTGCCACCTAGATACACACAATTTTGTATAAACTTGAAGAATGCATGAGAAACGCAAAGTATTCAGTGGTGTATATTATGATATGCACTATTAAGGGAACATGATTTAGCTACTGTTGTACAAATGTATATTATGGTTTCAGATCACAATTAATCATGTACCTACATTTTTATCTTATGGGCATGCATTTCCCAATTAATTTTGTCAAAGCCTATACTTATAAGCAGGATGAGAACAACCCTCCACGATCCCTTTTCTAAAATATGAACTATCAAAATAATGTCATACCCCTTGTTTCAAATTATCATTCCTTCCATTGTTTACTGATAAAAAGTTAAATGGAGGGTGTGTAATTTAATCTTGTGCACATATATGAGCCGAAGATAAAGTATAATGGAGGTGCAGTAGTAGCTTTCAATCTGTATGACCATAGTGGAACTCTAATCAATCCAGTAGTGGTACATAAACTTGCAGAATGAAATAGGGTCTCCCTTGGCTTGGGTTTCTTAGTCATCTTTGTTTGATGGAAAATTATGCAGAAATTTGAGAAGCTTTGGATTCAAATAATACTTCTTTCTGTGAGCCCATGGCCAATGGCATCTATGAAGGCAAAAATATGACAATTTGAGTGGGAGTTGTAATCGCATATCTTGGCATTTTAACCAATTTTGAAGATGCGTACAGGATTTGGGCTTTTGTGGAAAATTTTCTCAATGCAAGTTTTGCAGAAGGAAATCAGTCTGAGTTAGTTTCGTAATCTGGAAGAAGGTCACGAATTTGCTAATTCTCACAACTAGGGCCAAACTTCACATTGGACAGCTCATATGAGGCGGCTCATTTTTTCTTGGATTCCTCTCTCCGAGAGGTGTAGGATTGATCTAAAAATCATCCCATTCTGACATGTACAAATGGAATTATGAATTTAGTTTGATTATGGACAAATTGTCAAGGTTGGCCAGCAAAATCTTGTAGGCTCAGAAGCTTAACAGTCACATCTATTCATCCTCAATGTTTGCATATAAATACATGATGCCTCCTCCTCATTTTGGACACTTCACTTACTCACATCTTCTCTCTCCATCATTGATTAGGTACGAAATTTAGAGGCTGCTTTCCACACGTGCAAAGGAAAGGAAGGGTTTTTTGTTTCAGTCGTTGACCAGAGTTGACCAAAATTGCAAAGGTTGTTTTGACTTGCGTTGAGGAAGTGTTGACCTGTTTTCATGCAATTTTTGGTGGATAATTTCTGTTTGAGTATGCCACAGTTCTGGGCATGAAATCTGAAGCAGCTTTGACTCTTGTTTAACCAGTGTTGACTGTGAGAGGGTTGGCTGCAACATTGACCTTTATTGACCAAGTTTGACTGTACTTTTTCAAACTATTTTTGGGCTAATTAGACTTGTTATTGGAGGCCGAAGTTGACTGGGTTTGACAGAGCTAAATGAAGGAAGAATTATGCCCTGTTGACTAGCGTTGACTTTTTGGTTAGGGTTTTTTGTTTCTGTTGTTTGACTGATCAGATTTTTACTGTAATTGGACAAGTAAATATTATACATTGTACTCTCTCTCCGCTGAAATTTTGAAGAATTATAAGAAGAATTGATCAAGGGTTTCCCCGCATTGGGGTTTGTCCCTCGCTGGTGGAATATCTTGTGTCCTCTTGTCTTGGCTAGTATTTTACTGTTATTGTTTATGTTCTATTTTCATTTTGCTATCATGATGATGTGATTGCTAAATTGGATATTGATATTGGGATGACAAATAAATTGAAGTAAAATTGCTCTAAGCATAGAACATACCATTGTTATCCTAAAATTAACACGGTATCAAAGTTGAGGTGAAGACAAAGCCCAAGCAAGAGTGAGAAGAGCAATCACCACTAGGAGCAATCACTTATCAAAGACAAGATTCAATGGCTTCCACATCCTACTTCAAGTATGATGATAAGAACATGATAAGTCTGATTATCATGCATGGAAGATGTCTCTTGATTTAACTTTAGAAGAGCAAGATGTGATGGACTATGTGCAAGGAAAGATTTCAAAACCTCCTTCTAATGCACCAGTTCTTGCTAAGACCAAGTACAAGAAAGATGAAGTCAAAGCCAAGAATATCATCAAGGATTCTATTCATAAGCATTTATTTGCTTACATTTCTGATTTGAACACTTCAAAGGAGATATATGATAGGTTGGTTGGCATGTTCAAATCTAGCAATGCAAATCAAATTATTTTCCTCAAGAACAAGTTGAAGGATAGAAAGAAAGGAAGAAATGAATATATTCAATCCTACTTCATGAGGATTACAGAGATAAAAAATGATCTTCTTTCAATTGCAGAAGCTATTGCTAATAGGAGCTTACCCTCATTTCCATTGGAGGATTCCCTTGTGAATGACACGTGTTCAACACTACTATTCTTAACAACAACAAGATTCCAAGTTTTGAAGAATTTTTGACTAGATTATCTCAAGAAGAAACAAGTATTATGGAACTAGATATGCCTTCAAATAGGAATGATCCCACTGCATTCTCCTCTCATGCTAAAAACAAAAACAATGCAAGTTCAAAGAAGCAATGTCAAGGAAGGTCAAGTTTCAAAAATGGAAGGAAGGGAAGATGCTTCATTTCCAACAAGTTTGGTCATTATGATAGGGAGTTTCCTAATAGAATGGATACACCTCATGATGATGACAACCGCAACAAAAAAAATTTCGAGGGCAACAACAATCAAAGGAATGGCAGATTCAACAACCAAGGAAAAAGGAATGCCCCTACTTCTTATCAAGGAAACGTTTTCCCTCCCAAGAGATCAAGAAACACCATGTATGATGAATCTAATGTTATTGATAATAAGCAAAAGGAATTATATCTTATATCTGCCTTTTCTACTACATCTCCTCCAAACACTTTGGGAAATTGGTTAATTGATAGTGGTGCCTCAAGGCACTTCACTGGGTATAAGGAAGCTCTTTCAAATCTGATTGAAAGGGATACAAATTTAGAAATTATCTTTGGAGACAATGCCACCTATGCCATGAAAAGAGTTGGGAATGTTACTCTTCAATTGAATAAGGGTAATACTAGTCATCTACAAGAAGTACTATATGTACCCGATCTAAAGAAGAACTGGGTATCTATCTCAGCGATGGAGGACAAAGGATTCAAGGTTGCATTCATTGATGGAAAAGTATGTGTGTGGAATAAAAATTTCAAAGATCCATTTACACTTGGCTTCAGGGTTGATAGCCTATATCAAGTTGGAGGAAGCCCATTGGGAGATATGTCTTGCAACACATCACTTCAATCTAAATTATGGCACCAGAGGTTTTCTCATCTACATTATAAGGCTCTACCCGATGTGAGGAAGATGGTGACAGGTATGCCCAAATTTAAAGTAGAACATGAAGGTGTTTGTTAGGGGTGTGCTAAAGGAAAGCATACAAGGGAACCATTCCCCTCAAGTGATAACAAGACTACTAACATATTGCAATTGATTCATTCTGATCTATCTGGTGCAATGCCCATGAACTCATTGGGATGATATTTATATTATTCCATCTTATGGATGATTTCTCTCGCAAGACTTGGATTATTTATTGAAGAAGAAGGATGAAGTATTCTCATGGTTCCATTCTTTCAAAGCTTTGGTCGAAAATCAAATTAGGAAGAAGATCAAAATATTGAGGACCGATAATGGAACTGAATACGAATCAAATGAGTTCAAATATTATTGTAGAGAAGCTTGCATTAAGAGGGAGACTACTACCGCATATACTCCTAAGAAAAATGGTGTTGCTGAAAGGAAGAACTGTTCTATCATAGAATCCACTCATGCCATGCTTCATGATCAAATCTTTCTGAAGTTCTTATGGGTTGACGCTACAAATACCATTGTGTATGTTCAAATTAGATGCCTTCATCAAGAATTGGACTCCAAAACTCTCAAAGAAGTTTTCACTAGTAAGAAACCTGATGTTTCTCACTTTTGAATTTTTGCTAGACCCATATATTTTCATGTTCCATAAAAACAGAACAAATTGGATGCTTCTGGGAAGAAATGAACATTTGTGGGCTACAATGAAACTTCTAAGGCATATAGAATCTATGCCTAGTCAAAGAAAACTGGATATAACTCATGATGTCACTTTTGATGAGGATGATTCCCTTGGGAAGATTAGTAACCTTCCGCTTCCAAGGAAGGACAAAGAAGTAGATTTTGGAAAGCAGGGAGAACCGCAGGATGAGTAGATGCTCCATGCTGAAGGACCAATGGATCCTATTGATCCACCCCCTCATGAGCCCTCCTCAAAAAGGACACCCTTAGGGATTAGGGAGACTCTCGAAGATGCCGAGAGACATGTTGCACCAAGGGGACATTTCGTGAAAGAAAGAGGCTGAATAGGTACCAAGGGTACTTAACTTCTAGGAGCACCATTGTTCAATCTGAGCCTTGCACATTGGAATAAGTTTCCAAACACAAAGTTTGGAAGGATGCAATGAATGAAGAATATGAGTCAATTATGAAGAATGATGTCTAGGATGTGGTCCTTAGACCCAAGGGAAAATTTGTTGTCACCTCGAAATGGCTCTTCAAGATCAAGCATGGAGCTGATGGAAGTGTTGAAAACTTCAAGGTTAGATGCGTTGCTTGAGGCTTCTCTCAAAAGGAAGGTGTAGATTATGATGAGATATTTGCAACTATTTCCCACTACATCACCATCTGTTCGATTATAGCCCTTGCTGCCTCGCAAGGATGGAATCTTTGTCAGATGGATGCCAAGATTGCCTTCTTGAGTGGTTCACTTAAGGAGGAAGTATACATAGAACAACTTGAGGGGTTCGAATTTCAAGATCGTCAGACACATGTAAGCAGGTTGAAGAAAGCCCTCCATGGGTTGATTCAAGCACCCCAGGCTTGGTATGAAAGGATCGATAGCTATCTAATGAAGATTGGATTTACAAGAAGTGAAGTTGATCTGAACCTTTACTTTAAGGTTGAGAATAGTAGAGCTCTCATCTTGGTACTCTATGTGGATGATCTATTTCTGATAGGTGCAGATCCTCTTATTCATCAATGTAAGAGGGAGTTGGCTTCTAAATTCGAGATGAAGGACCTAGGACTGATGCATTACTTCCTAGGGTTGGAGTTCTGGCAAAAGCTAAGTGAGATTTTCCTTTCTCAAGGAAAATATATTGTGAAGATACTTGAAATATTTGGGATGGTGGACTACAAGTCCGTGACTACTCCGATGGAACTTAACTTTAAGAAGTTATGCAGAAGTTTTGTTGGGCCTGATTTGGGAAATCCTTATGTGTATCATCAACTTGTGGGGGGCCTGATGTTCTTGGTGAACTCCCATCCGAACATATATTTTGCAGTGAATACATTGAGTCAGCTTATGGTCAAGCCTCGTCACATACATTGGATTGCTGCCAAGAATCTCTTGAGATATCTTCGGGGAACATCACTTATGGACTGAGATACAGTGTCAAGAATGTGAGGCTCCATGATTACTCTAATGCAGACTGGGCTGGGAGTGTGGTGGATCGTAAAAGCACATTTGGATGTTTCTTCTCTCTAGGTTTTGCTTCGATATCATGGATGGGCAGGAAGCAGAAGTTGGTTTCCTTGAGCACCACTAAGGCTGAATACAATACTGCTAGTTTGGCCTCTTGTGAAGTTTTTTGGTTGAGGAAGCTATTTAGTGAGTTTTTTGGATATGTGCTAGATACCACCATGATCTTCTCCGACAACCAAAGTGAGATTCTTCTTTTGAAGAATCATGTGTGTTTCCGGGAAAACTAGTTTCTTTTCGATCTGCTAATCCCACTAGGATTGGTAGCTGTCCTAGAAACAAACAATCAAAGCAATTTGTGATTACCTCTATGTATGATAGATAAGAGAGAAGCAAATGGACCAACCTAGATCTTCCGCTTGACTCCTTTCTTGATTTCTCTCCCTCTTGCTAGAGCTTGCAACACCTCTCCTACTTGTCCCACTTAGAGAAAACCTATAGAAACAAAGTAACAAAACACCATTAAAGCATCTCGATCTATTATATCATAAACAATGTAGAATCAGAAATAAATTGAACATACAATGGCATTCACAAATAACGAGATTCACAAGTACACAATCATATGAAGGAAAACTCAAAGAACTTTATTAAAATAGAAGGGAGAATTACAACCCAACTGCCTGATCCAACATCATTCTCCTAGCATCAAAGCCCTCTTCACCTCATGAAAAGCAAGATCACCCAACAATACAATGCTTCTTCTCAAAGACAAACTATCAGCACTTCCTTGCAAACTACATAATTCCAACCTCTAGATCTCTCAGATCAGGGATCCATTTATAGATGTCTGCAAGGGTGTGAGTCATCTCTGGGTTTTTGATTAGTGTCATTCCACTCATAGTTCTTGGTTCCACTTGGAGATTTCTTGGATCTCTTAATCATCCCTAGGCGAATTCAGAGAGGCAAGTGTCACAGAAGAAGTTTCTAGAAGATTCCATGAGCATCCACTTAGCAAACTATTTTAGACATTTGTCCATTCTTGCTCATCACACCCCACAAAAGGCCTCTTCAGTATGCATCACACCTGGCTAGTGTAGGAGTCAGTATGCATTGCACCCTGATAGTGAAGCAGTCAATATGGTCTAGTTTTGGCCAGTTCTGAGTGGTTTTTCAGGTGGAACTTTTGGGGAATGATGTAATCAGTTGACCATGATCCTTTAGGGTATGAAACAACACATTTAGGGGTTAAAAATCCCTTGGTTTACCAACATATAAGATTGGGGTTGTAGTGCCCAAGTATGTCTTAACAGTTGCCCCTAAAGCATGAAGTCGTAAATATTTTGATGTCGGGTGAAATTCTTTATCATGAGGATCCGAGGTATTCGAACTAGAAGGCGACCTGTATAAGATACAATACAATACATCATAATCATATTATTTTCATGATCTAGTTGAGGCGAGCATTCCCATGCTCAGATTTATAAATTAATTTTCATGTACATAAGACAGATAATCATCTGCAATTGCAGACTGGTGATTTTTTATATGTAGTGTTACACAACAATTTGTCACCGTCCTTGTTGCCCCTTCTCCCGCACCTTGGAGGACTTGTTTCGGGACCTATGAGAAGTGACATGACCTGAAAACAGTTGCATTGTATTCCCCCGAGTATGAACTTCATTTGCCTTGAAGACATCTTCTGCAAAAAACCCATAAAAACAACCCTTTTTCCATTGGCGCGGTTTCACTGTGTGTCACTCGTGCCAATGGGGGAAATCCTCCAAAGAGGGCGTGCCAGCTGGCACTCTGTCTCAGAGTCACACTTGCGCCAACCAAAATGGGTAGTGTTTTTAACAAACCAACATCCGAAGATTCTTCCTAACCCACTCCTAAACTGAATCTATCTTGAGTTGGTTTAGTTTGGCTTTGAATCTCCATAGGAGGGAAGTGGTTTGCCACCTCTCATGGAAGCTTCTTAGTGATAAAGCCAATCCCATGAATATTGTGGATGATCCTAACTCCTTCTCTTCTATCTATAAAAGCTTTTCCTTTTGCCTTTGACAAGCTAGTTCCAGAGTTCTAGAGTTCCAAAGATTGAGAATTGTCAAGTTCATGCTGCAAGAAGCCTTCTTCATTACCATAAGGCTAAATCTAAAGTAAGGAGATTCTTGTCCAAATAACCAAGGAAAGAGAGGCTTGTTCCCCATTCCCAACAAGCTTTACAAGACATGTGCTGCTGATCACCCAGCCAAAGGAGGATTTGACGTCAGAACTATGGTTGTATTCTTCTTTGTTTATCAATAATAGACGACTATTATTATGGTTCCACTCTTATTGTTCTTTGTAATGATGATGCGTTATATCCTTTCTGACTGATATATAGTTACATCTATTGGATTTTATGCTTGTGTTTGTTTCGTTCTTTGCATGTGCAGGTGTCCATTCATGGAGATCGTGGGGATCATGACCAGTCGGAGCAAAGGAACGAGAGCGTCAACTCTTCTACAAGCACTAGCGTTGGAATCCAAGTAGGCCCTCATCATTGGTCTTTAATTTGCAATTAGGAACTTCCGTGATAGCGTTGTTTGATTGTTGCTAGACCCAATTTTGGCTAGTAGGGATTGCCTCTGCCCGCAGAGGGGATTTACCTCCTCAACAATTTGGCGACTCCACTAGGGAGCTTGTCTTGCCTTTTTTGTTGTTTCCTGGTTTTTACCTACTTGGTCAGCCTTCTGGGTTGATTTATTTTGTTGCTTCTCGCCTCTTGGTTTACCTGTTTATTGTTGGCCTAGCTTTGGATTGCTTGTTTTTTATTTTTGCATAGCAAACTTGACTGGCGCACTTTTATAACGTAACAGTCGTGCCAATTGGCGCCAGTTGCTAATATACAACCCGCGCGAATCCTTAAAAGGCACTAGTTGCAGCCTGACAGTTGCGCCAGGCCTGGGAACTTTTGAAGTTTGCTTTGTTTTGAGCCTCTTGAGCTTGGTCTTTGTTTTGGGTACCTTTTTTCGATTTCTTGAGTGTGTTGGAGTCTTGTTTGACTGGTTTTGAGTCTCTTTTTTGAGAAATTCTTAATTTGATTTCCTTTGGTCATTACTTGGAGGTTTGTCTTAGTCTTTTCACAATTGTGTATCAGTGTTAATCACCTTTGAGTGTTTTTATTTTTTGATCTTTGGAACTCTCACCCAATTTTCTTGATTTTCACTTGATTGGTTCTTAGATTACATTAGAATCATCTTGTGTTTGAGAATTCTCTTGCATAAATCACACTTGCATAATTAGAATTCTCATTTTCAGAATATGAATGAAAAATGTGCATAGATTACGTTTGCATACTTTTCAAGTGAAATGTGCATAGATTACAATTGCATAGTTTACATTTTGAAAAATCAATCGTAGATTTAGATCAACTTTCTTTGATTTGAATTTACATATTTTTATTCTTGTTTTTAACACACAAAAATAAAAAATAAAAAAGCTATTTGGGAATTGATTTGCATTAGTTTTTCTTGATGAAATTAGTGCATTAGAGAATTTGTTATAGTTTCTCTTAGTGATCAATTTTTTGCATTGTTGGAAGTAAATGGAAACTCTCT
>APFE030915975.1:0-12372 GCA_000404065.3 Pinus taeda
TTTATTCTAAGAAATAGTTAAATTCGGTAATTTATATAATAAATTATTCATTTGTTATTTGTACTAGTATATATATATTCAAAAACCTAACTGATTCATTATTAAATTAATATCCTTGGTATATCATATATTTATTAACTTATCATTTATACCTAATGGCCCAATTTTAACTTAAATTAATATATTTTTTATAAATAATTTAATAATTTATATTTATTAAGTAATTTAATAAATTATTATTCCAATAATATTATATACAATTATTATTCTAGATATATTAAAATACTATTATTCTTAGAAACTAGTGAAATTAGGTAAATTCTATAACTAAAGTATTATTTGTTAATGGTTGTTTATTAATAAATTTATGCATATGTACCAAAAAACGAACTAACTCAAACTAATATTGGTACATCAAATATTTATTTAATAATACTATTTATTTATCATCTAAATCAAAGGTCCATTTAAAGCCAAATTAATGAATTATATCCTCTATCAAGGTATAATTTTATAATTGATTTAATAATTTTTCTACGTAATCTATATTCATTTAATAATTTATTCATAAAATAATTATATTATTACATTTAACTACATGAAATAAGATAAAGATACTAATAGTATGTTATAGGCTTGTAATTATTATTTCCAATCCTACATGTAGAAATCCAAATTAACTATTTCATGAATATCAATATTTTGATTATAAAATATTTGATTAAAAGAAACCCTCAGAGGAAATAAGGATAATACAATCAAAGGTTCGAAATTAACTCATAACCTACTAATAACTCATAGGACGAATAATAATAGGACTAACCAATCTAAAGCATTAGGGAGGACGAGGAAGAAATCCAAGGAACAAAGGGACCAATTGCCGAAAACCATCAAAAAGGAGAGGGAAAAAACCCTAAGACCTAACAGAGAGGGGACAGAGGAGGCTAGGAAGACAGGGCTAGGACCCAGTAACTGCTAATCTTCCAGCCATCATCCCTATTAAGATTGTTCGGCCTTTTCTCAATCTCCAGGGCCTCTGTAAATTTGCAATGGTGAAACTGCGCAACCTTAGCAATGACCTGAGCATCTTCAATACAGACATGATGCATCATCTTCCCGGCATGTTCAGCCAGGGCTGAGGACTTGGTCCTGCCATGCCTTAGGTCAGCTGAATGCTCACCAATCCTTTGATTAATAGAGCGACCCGTCTCACCAATATATGGTGTCCCACAGGAACACGGAATGACATAGATGCCCTTCATGTCTTTCGGGTCAACCGGATCTTTTACAGACCTGAGGGAGCCACGAATAGTATTGAGAGGTCTAAAAGTTGCAGCCACATCGTATTTCCTCAGAATCCTCGCAATCCTATCAGTGGTCCCTTGGATGTAAGGCAAGTTTACACCCATGACACGATCTTTAGGATCCCTACGGGTTGACGTCTCCTTCTTGGCCTTGAGGAAGGCTTTTTGACCCAGGGGTCTACTGTAGCCATTCCTCACGAAGACATCTAGAAGATGAGCTTTCTCCGTTTCCAAGCTCTCTTCATCGGAAATTCTGACAGCACGGGTGGCAAGCGTGCTTAGAACCCCTAACTTCTGAGCGGGGAAATGATGGGGCGAAGCATGCAAGTATTGCTCAGTATGCGTCTTCTTTCTAAACACCCAATGAGAAAAGGAACCATCCACATTCTTAGAGATGAGAACATCCAAGAACGGAAGACACCCCTTGTCTTCTTTTTCCATCGTGAATTTTATGGCGGCGGACTGGTTATTGAGATGATTGAAGAATTGATCCAGCTCATCAGGACCATGCGACCACACAACACCAGTGTCATCAGCGAATCTTTTCCAAAGCTTTGGTAAAATCCGAGAGGAGGCCAAAGCCTTAGACTCAAAATCCTCCATAAAGAGATTAGCGATGACAAGGGACAAGGGGGAGCCCATGGCAACTCCGCAAGTCTGTTCATAGAATTCACCCCCGAAGCTGAAAAAGGTGGAGGTAAGGCAAAGCTCAACCAGCTTAGCCATATCAGGGTCGGTGAGCATATTAATCACCTCCACGGCCTCATTGATGGGAATGCAAGTGTAAAGAAAGACCACGTCGAAACTTACCAGAATTTCCTCGGGCTCAAGCTTAATTCTCTTAAGATCATCAATAAAAGAAGCCGAGTCTTTAACGAAGGACTCAGTCTGACCAACCAAGGGCCTCAACTTTGCAGCGAGGAATTTGGCCAGGAGGTAAGTCAGACCACCAATGGTGTTGACAATGGGTCTTAGGGGGACCCCTTCCTTATGGACCTTAGGAAAGCCTTAGATCCTAGGAGCGATGGGGTTTCCCTCAATAAGCTTCTGGGACAAAGGAGCAGTTGCATTGCACGACTTGATCGCAAGGGCGACCGCTCTGGAAACATTTTTAAGGGGATTTTTCGAAAGCTTCTTATAACTCCCACTATTATAGAGATGATCGAGCATCTTATTCCTATAATCATTTCTATCTAGGAGGACGGAAACCCCACCTTTATCCGCTTTTAAGACCACGACGTCACGATTATTGTTCAAGGTCTTAAGAGCCTCAAACTCAGCTTTGCTGATATTGCTATGGGGAGGCGTAGCCCTCCTCAGGGCAACGGCACAGTCCTGTCTAATCGTGTCTTTAATCTTGTCAGGAAGGTTCTTAATGCCATATTCCACATCACAAATGATGTCTTCAACCGAGATTTTTCTGGGATGTAATTAAAAATATAACATGTATATTATTGGTTTGACTTGGGTCATTAGGTCAAAAATAGTCGTTGGCAATATAGCCGTTGGAGTCTCTGCACATACTATTTAAACAAGCTAAGCTGGATTTGATCTTCAACTTGTCCTGACGATGAACCACACTGGTTGGTATGAAACGCGTCGACAAAAGAATACTTATGTGATTTCGCCGAAGATTCTCTAAACTAAATTATTCATTTATAATTATTATTAATGAAAATAAATAAAATGAATCTAAACTACTAAATTAGTTGTTTATATAATGATATGAAACTACCAAAAAATATAAATGACTGCTGCAAATGATTAATTTGTGCTTACAAATGATAACTAAATTTTTCATATATATGACAATTAGTAGCTAATTTACAATATCTTATAACACAACAAAAATTTATTCATATTTAATTGGCTTCAAACAACGACTGAAATTTGTATATATATGACTATTAGTAGTTAATTTACAGTATCTTATAACATGACCAACATTTTGGTCATATTTCTTTTGTCATTAATTTGCCTTCTCAGATGATCATATAGTAATATATTTTGTTGTATATTTGGTCATTAATTGTGGCAATTAATGACTAAATTAATGTCTAAATTAATGATCAAATTTATGACTAAATATACTACTAGACGATAAAATTGAAATAACCAATTAATGACTAAGCTAAAAATGATTAAAAGTTGGTCGTGTTATAAGATACTGTAAATTAGCCACTATTGGTCACCGACTAAAAAATGGTCATTTATATGCAAATTTTAGTCGTTTTTTTTGTAACTAATTAGCCATTTTATACTAGTGTCTCTTGGTATTTTTCACTTGGTTGTTAGACTTGATTCTCAACTTATAGTACTACAATTAAGTAATGATTATTACATTAGAAGTCCAACTCTTCTACGAGTATTTTTAAAGGTTCATATCTTGGAAAGAGAATTTGATTATCTGGAATATCAACACATTACAAGGAATATAAATACATTAACAAATATTCTGGAAAATTTTCTATTAGATAGACATTTTTAAAGTTTATAAAATTTCAAAACATTCACACATTTCATAAGATTGTAGTCAAATAGAAATCATTTTCCATTAATATTTTTGCTAAAATTTTCCACAAAAGTGTTCAGACAACATAAGGCCCATTACCTTTATTTATCAACTACATGCCGTTAAAAAAAACCCAATTGATTTATATCTAATCAATCCCTAGGATGATGCTCATGGTAGCATACTACTGCTTAAGCAGCTCGTTGAAGAAAACAAACCATCCGCTCTTATACCTTGATATCATGGTGTTGATAATGTTGAGGCACATCATGGAGCAACATGTCTGCAATACCCTAAGTCAGACCCTCAAGGTTTTGCTCCACATCCTAAAGACCCTCTATTACTTTATGGTTGTGGTCACTCAATCCACCTTGTTGACCTTGCATATAGAGTGGTTTCATTTATGCTAATCGGATAGATCCAATATTTACATGTAAAAGCAATGTTATTCTTAACAAAAAAAAATTAGAAAACAAAATACGTAAAAATAAAATATTTCAAAAAAGTCGTTTTTACCTGATCTATCCCACTGAAATCCATTAGGAATATCTAGGTCTAGATCCCCTCAAACATTTGTGCCTGCATAAGGGAAATCCTCAATCATGATCATTTTCCCATGAAATTGCCTAAAGAATATGGAATCATATGAGAATTCTTGATCGCCTCCATCACGTGTCATCAAATCAACCCATCTGGTCATTCGATATTCTCACTGTGATAATTCATCCACATCTACTTGTGGATGCATCACATGTACCCTTTCCAAGGAAAGCAACACCAAAATCTATCTATAACTGAATTGTTTCAACAAACATGTCTTGCACTTAGTGAACTGACCATTCATGTTGATCAGGATCCCTTTGCACTAGTTAGAAATCGTGGGCTCCATACACCCTAAGGAATATTGCATTTGTGCATTAGTGGTCAAATGCAAAGTTGCACTCCCTGATATGTGGGTAATAGTAAATAACAGAGTCGTGAGAGGAAGATATCTCACATTCTTCAGTAGAATCTTTTCAATGCTTTTCCTAGTTCCCATAACACAATATTGGACAATACATCATCAGTAGTTTCACCAAGACCTCTGGAACCAAGTAATGAAACTCAGGCTCCTCTTTTTGAGAGCCGAGTTAAAAAATAAATGTCCTCTACATCAATGGTGAGAGTATGAACACTAATTTGAAAATGTTGTTCATTAGGATCCCACATCCTCACCAAGTGTTCTAGTAATTATAACTGAGCTCTCTTACATGGGATCAGAAAAAAATTTCAGCAACCCACAATGGAAAAGTGCCAACAATATATTTAGATCACTGGATAAAATTAGATCTTCCACTTCATTCTCTCCTTCCCTCCACTACAACATCTTGGTAATGAAACAACTTGTAAACATAAAAAGTAAAAGATATTAGTTGATCAACAAGAGAAATATTAAATGTTGTCGCTTTAAAAACAAGGCCCTATTTTTCTTTTGCATTCGTTGTAACTATTTCTGTACATACACTACAATTGTGCCATACCCCCACCATTTGGGATATGTGACAACTATATAATGTCGCAATTCTTGAAAAGGGGGGAGTGCAACACTCGTAAGGTGAAATTTCCTCCACATTTAAAATTAAAATCAATCTAAATCACCATGGAAAATGAAAATGAAAATGAGATATCTTACTTGGAAGAAACAACATAAAAAATAATCCACTAAATCGCTCGAAATCGCCCCTTGAAGATCAAGATGAAATGAGGGTTTTTTTTCCACTCTAGCAATTGCCAAAATAAAATGGTAAAAATGAAATTTATTTTCCCCTAATTTAAAAGGAATTAAAACATATTTTATTATTTTATTTTACCATTTTAAATATTTTATTTACAAAATACCTCTCTTTACCTATCTTTAGTATATTTTTGGGTATATATAATGATTTCAGTCATTTAAGTGTGTGCATATTACAGATAAATATTGAAACACAAAGTTTTCAACATGAGCACGCTTTTATTCTTTTTTCGAACTCATTAAATTTATGAAAAATATATATTTTTTGTAAGTTTTGGTGGGATTACATCAACATCATGTCCAATATACCACCCCAATAAGGGTAGGGAATTGAACCGGTGACTTTAAATCAAGGAGTGCCTTAACATAGAACCTAATCACCGTCTATCCAAGACCCCATGGACTAAAAAAATTCATTTACTGGAGTTCTCTTTTCCGATTTTTCAAACTCTCTAAATATGAAAAATCACCAAGCTTTAACTTTTTTGGGCTTGTTAAAATTTTACATTTGAAATAATTGATCAAGCTATCTTTTATCCTCTTTTCAAACTCATTAAATCTATAAAAAAAGGTTATCTTGGAGTTTCCTTTTTATTTCTTTTAAAAATCTCTAAACATGAAAAGACATTGAGTTGTGCCTTTATTGGACTCGTAAAACTTAAAAAACGAAGAACCCATCAGTAAATTAGGACCATACCACTACTTCCTAGGGTTCATTAAAATACCCCAAAGGAATCATCTGAATGATGAGATTACACTTCAAACATATGTTATCCTCCTCAAGCTCACATAAAAATAAAGAAGTACTTTCCAAAAATGGTGGGGGAAATTTGAGAAGGGAATATGTATATACTATGTATGGAAGCAAGTTGCTCTTGAACATGACACCCTTTCACTCCTTGTGCCAAGGTTGGGAAATCCACTTGTCTCTTGTTGATCATACCCCTTTGAAATAGTTTTACACTTTTTTCTATGATCCACTTTCTAAATCAATGTTTTCAAAATGATTGTCATGTTGTCAATATGTTCAAGAGAACTTCAACCTAATTACAATTCCTAAACCTTTTATTGCATTGGCCATACCTGAGTTAGTCAGTTTTTACTATACTTAAAGCCTTCTATCGCGTCAGACATCTCTAAGTCAGTCCTAAATCACTATGTGGTTTGTTATAATTCAAATATTTGTACCTATTTCATGTTGTTGATGGAGGATAAATTAAGGCCCTCCCACAAATAATCACTTTCGATCGAATTGAACACATTATCTAGGAAGTTAATCTAGAAACCATTAAGTACCTTGGAGCTTGTATGCCTAAGTAGCAGGTTTCCTCACCTTCAACGATAGATTTACATCATTGTATTTCAATGAATTAATTCTATTAGTGTTCCACTTCATATCATTTATTTACACTCCATAGAATGTACTTGATTACCTTAAGGGCCATTGCCATTATTTGTGGTTCCTTTTACATTTGTTAATAGTTTTTATCATTAACTAGTAACCAGATGGTGTCTACCATGTTCGATCTCAACAAATTAGTTCACATGGTTAGATTCATACTATGTCATAATATATATGAAGACCCTAGACCCTGTTCGTTATGTTCAGGTTGCAATGGAGTCTTTTGAGTATTTATGACTGTTACAAATAGCCAAATTGTATGTTTGGTAGCTATTTTAATATTGATTCATGTAACCATGGATCCACGATGTATGTTGGTGGCCATGACCCTCCTTATTTTACATGGATATTTACATATCCATACCTATGCTTTGAGTCATTTGTATTCTTAGTATGAGGTTGCCTACCTCAGAGATGATCATATGATATTATTGTATTGTAATTCCTTGATTGTTGTTGGAAGGTTTCTGACCGGTTGATCTCTTGTTTTGATGCCTTTGCATGATAAAGTACTTCAGACATCACTCCTTTTGTGACTTCATACTTTAGGGGGCATTTTGTTGCACACTATTTTTTTGCGTTCATGGAAATTGATTTCGTACCCTATCCTTCACTCTCCAATTCTTGAGAAGATAAGAATCTTGTGAAAATAATTTTGAAAACCCTAATTTAAAAGGATCTTGTATGTTATAAAGTGATTAATTACAATGCTTCTAGGTTGTCACATGTTGCATACCTGCTAAGCTATGACACTGTCGCTCTTTTCCTATTCATATGGTATGAAATTATTTTAACAAACGTAAAATTAAAAAGTACAAGAAGATTCTAGAATAAAAGCCTTATGGATGGCCTCTCCTTCAAGCAGTGTGGATCAAAATCAAATCCCTACCTTGTTGGATCTCAACCTCCATCACTTATCCTCCTCCAATCCTATCCCAAGCCTTGTGGAACCCCTTTTCCTCCTATTGGGTTTTTTATTATACAACCCAATAGACTACTTGTTACACATTATTTTGTTTCATTCATGGAAATTTATGTCGTACCCCTAGCCTTTGATACCTAAAGCATAGTCTCATTAATCCCTAAATAATGTGGAAGAAAAACCATTCTCTAGAAGATAAGAATCTTGTGAAAATACCTTAAAAAACCTTAAGTTAAAAGGATGTCGCAGGTTAGAAAATGATTAACTGCAATGTTGCTAGGTTGTCGCATGTTGTATACCTACTATGTTATGATATATTCACACTTTTCCTATTCAAAAGGCGTGTCACTATTTTAACAAAGTTAAAAATAAAATGTACGATAAGCTTCTAGAATAAAATCCTCTTGGATGGCATCCCCTCCAAGAAGTATGGATTTGACTCACATCCCTACCTTGTTGGATCTCAATCTTTATCCCTTATCCTCCTCCTATCCTTTCTGAAGCCTACAAGTACAACCACCTCCCATTGAAATGGCTAGTTAGCATATATAAATAAATCTTGGTGAAACTCTACTAAAATACCAACATTTTGATCACAATATTTTTGAAAGAAAGGAATTGAAATGGAGAACAACTAGAAAGGGACCTACAACATCAAGGAAGCTTCAGGTTGTAACATTTTCTACATTATAATAAAGTTACATTTTTATTTCTCACATATCATTGTCTATTAGTTGGAAATATTTGGTATATGCTTCATTGATCATGTATATAGGTTTTACCATTTATCTTTGAATTATTTTGTACTATGATGGTTTGTTTGTTTCTATCATTTGTAGGTCTTTGCTTTTGAGCATAGAGAACAAGACTAGAAGATACAGAAACCAGTGAGGACAACCTTTGTAAAAAGGTATAAGTTCATCCCACTCTCATTTACATTGATAATCTAATTATATCTAAAGATATAAGGAGATTTCTCTTGTCCACAAGAGGGATTTTTTTGTTAACACTACTAGTGGTTAGGTTTGATTCCTTCAAATATTAACCAGAGTTACAATATGGACTCTTATAGAATCTTCTTCATCATAATCATGTGGTTAACCTCTTTTCCGTGAGTAATGGGGGGCTGACCTATCATCCTCTTGAATTATGGTCGACAAATCAAGAAGGTCAACCTTTGAATGACATAACTTGTGCATATGGACTCCAACTAAGGAGATTATTACACCATTGGAAAGGTCTCTATGTGTATAATAGGAAAAATGGGAGCGAAGCTAAAGCAACAAAGTTTTACCCCAAAAAAGCGCAATTTAATGCCTTGAAATTCTCCCAAAAAGTTTCATACCCCAATTTTCCAAATTGGGTCTCGTTAGTAACATGGTCCTCACAGGGGCTTCACTAGGGGAGCAATACCATACCATGTAGGTTCATATTGGTGGGTATATATTAAGAAAAAAATTTCATAATAAATTTGAGGATATATAGGGGGTAGAGTGTTTTTATATTAGCAAGTATAAAAAATGGAGCTCAAAGTTAATGAAAAAATATAAAGGGGTATAAAAAATGTTGATGAAAAAATGGATACCCACAATATGTAGTGAAAGTAGGGTTTTTTTTTTAATTGGGAAGGTGTATTGCGTTTGTTTTGGTAGAGGGTTAAATCATGTGATTTTTATAGGTCTTTCCCAATATGTAGTCAAATTAAGGGTATTGTTTAATGTACCATGAGTGCATGTGATATGTCAGAGGTTCATTGAGTGAAGCCCCCGTGATGGTCATGTGAACTTATTCCTCCACTTTTTTCCCTCTGAAAGCATCGATATGGATAAAAAATAATATAATGGTCCAATATAGATCAATATTGTTTTCCCCCACACAATAGAAGATTCTTCAGCTAAGCATGGTGTTTTTTCATATTACAACTTGCTTGCCCAATCTCATGACCTTACAAACCAACCCTCTACCAACTTCAGGAATAAATGACCGAAAAGTGAGCACCCATTTCCTCCATAGGCTTTACCTTTACATCAATGATGAGCACTACAAATAATACATTACATCCTATAGGGAGCACATGGGCTCAAGTCACCATCACATAGCCCAACCCTTCGATGATATAGGTAAAATTGCACAGTACCTGAAACAGTTAGTGACAACAAATGGAAAGAAAAATGACATGTTGTATCTTTTTGTTACTAACTTGAAATTTAAATATATACCATACACTGAATAGAGAAAATAAAAAAACCATGTTTATTATTGTGTGTACTTGCAAACCATGCTTATGCTTTTCCCTCCTCTATTTTTCCTTCCCCTCTTTTGGTGATAAAAGTAATGCTACAAACCAATGGCCACCAATGACAATAATACTAACACTAAGATGTTGCATTCTCAATTTCTAACTCAGAATTTAAATGCATGATATGTACTGGGCAAAGAACATAATAGTTTGTTGATAACTAGTTCCATGAATTACTATCTTATGATTAACGTTCCTCCCAGCATAGAAATCAACGGCACATTGTCTTTATCAATTTGAACATTTATAAATTTAAACATGGCTTTATTTTATATTTCACTATGCTTAGCAAAATCAACAAAGTAAATGTTCTATTTATCAATAGCAATAATATAATCCAGCTTATTAAAGAACCCATTGTTTATAATTGTTTTACCAATCTAAATCAAATAAATGAAAAGATATGAAGCATAATTTAAAAACATAAACAAAACATACCACAAATTTTAGATTGTATAATTTGAAAATTGACATTTTCATTAATTTGCCTTAAAAAGTTATTTCTTTAATCACAAATTTGATAATCATGTAAATATCTATCACGAAACTAAATTTTTATGATTATTTTAATTTGGATGAAAGCTACATTGGAATCTTCAATTTAAAATAATTTAAGATCTTTACAAAATTTACATTAAACTCTTTGGCCACAAATTAAAGGGCTTATTCATCACGAGAACGTCAAATAATCTAAAATCATAACAAATTTTTCATTGAGCCTTTTTGTCCGAAAATAAAATGGCTCATCAAGCGAATGTCAACACTTCTCAACAGAAAGAAACGATGTATAAAATTCAAAATATATAAGAGTACATCTAAGTCGAGGGTTATCATTGTTTATTTATTTTTTTGTTAAAAATAAAATGGCTAATTTATATTAGTGAGAATATTTTTAAGTTAATGACAGATAAATATTGATATGAATCAATCCATAACAAATATCAAAATATTTCGGGGAATAAGTAAATATGAGGTTGATAGAAGAGATCGGGGCATTGGATTGGTAGCTTTCAAGACTATTAATGATGGTGTTAATAGAAGGATACTACGTGAATGCATAATCGGCAAGTGAGACAAGTGGGGGAAGACCAGAGCACAATTAACGTTTGTCGTCTTTTCGAATTCCCAAGGAAACAACTTGCAAGACATGAGGACGGTATTGTCTCAACTCAAGGTAATCGGATAGAAGCCGTCATTTCAGTGATTTGGGAGGGTTGTATATCGCACTAGAGAATTAATGGCGAGGGGTTGTGGTATGGATCTCTCTCGTTTCTCAGCGAACTGGCTACAGGGATGGTTGGTTAGATCCCTCGAACATAATGGTTATTTAATGGGTATGAAGATCGAGGATCTGCATGAGATAATGACACAAACAAATGGTAATTGTGCAGAGAAGGAAATCCATCTATTTAAGGTTTCATAGTATGTCTCCTAGATATCCATTATTTCAAGCTTAAAGACAATCCTCTAATGATGACTTGGCTCATTGGAAAAGGGTTGTTGAATTCTTGTTTAAATTACTATCGGAAGGCTAGACCTTATAAATCGCAGAGTAGAGATGCTAAAAAAAGATCGTGCCTCCCACGCCAAGCAAATTAATGCTAAGTTTGGGAGTATTGAGGCGTCCCTGGAGCGAAGATAGTTAAGATGGAAACTTATTTGCTCACTTCCAACTAAGATTTGATCATATACACTATATTTGTTGAGGTGAGCAAATCATAATAGGGTTACCTGAGATGGTTGTTGCCCAGTTGCAGAATGAATCATATACACTATATTTGTTGAGGTGAGCAAATCATAATAGGGTTACCTGAGATGGTTGTTGCCCAGTTGCAGAATGATGGAGGAGAAGGTGCTTAAGGAGCTGGTCGGAGCAGCTGTGGAAAAGAAGTCATCAAGGATGTGGTGAAGCTAAATATTAGTTAATGTTTTTCATGTATTGTTGCTATGTTTTGAATTTGTGTTTGTTCTTTCGAGTATATGGTAGATATGCGTGTTTTGTTATAGTTTATAGGGCTCATAGGGGGAAGAAAATATATTTATGGTTGTACTAGGATATGGAAGTATTTGCACAGACTGAAGCTAATTTTGATATGGTGATGAAAAAATGGTTATGGTCATGGTCATGTAACCCATATTTTGAATATAAAGTATGTGTC
>APFE030915975.1:36168-49158 GCA_000404065.3 Pinus taeda
TGCCAAGCGAACCATTTCTGATGTTCAATTCTCCAAATTTTGGCTAAAATCTTCCTACCGGTTGAAGAAGTTGCAAGAGGAAAGCCCTTGGAGGAGCGGAAATACACTACCGGGAGGCACACATACTCTAAAATCATGAAAAATCTCAAATCGCAGGTTTAAGGGTCCGAAATCATATCAGCCATTGGATCTGGCCGATCAACGATCCAGATTGCGTCGGCATACTGCAGTCGGAGCAGGCAGGCAGTGGCAGCGACACAGGAGACCTCACAGATGTGCGATCGTCGATATCGCATCGACAGGTCGCAATGGAGGACTTACAAGAGGTCTGAGCCTTTATATTATGCGATCGCCGATATCGCATCTGCGCTTACAAAGGGGGCAGGGCCTTTTGCATGTTTATGTTTACGATGCGATAAGCCGAACCCGATGGCGCTGTAAATTATTTCTCATAAATTTTCGGGTCCGCGGTGATATCGCTATCGGCGCTTTTAAAAGGGGCGAAGCTTTTATACAAGGCATGTATGTGACCCGATGGGTCGGACCCGATATCATTATGAGTGATTCTTCATAAAATTTCAAGTCCGCGCAAAGGTCTTTTTCAATGTATTTCTTGTACAAGGGGAACACAAAGGAAAGCTTAATAAGTGCCGATAGCGATGAAGCCGGACCCGATGGGGTCCGGGAGATAAAAGTTTATATATTTTCAGTTCCGGCGAAGGCATTTCTTTGTGTTTTTCAGTGTTTTTATATATGTTTCCAAATATGAGGAATCAGTGGTATGGGCCCATTTCGCAGTCGGCATGTCGCAATCGGGGAAATCAGTGGTGCATAGCAAATTGCATGTATGGATGCCGATGTGATGTGGCCCGGACCCGATGGGTTTTCAAAGCAGAATGGCATAATATTTGAGGTCCGCAAAAGCCATTTTTATGATTTTGGGACATTTTTACATGTATTTGCGAATACAATGAAACAGAGGATTGGCCGGTTAAGATATGCAATGCGACCCGAAAAGCAGACCCGATAGAAAAAATATATGTGTGTGGGCCCTTGATATTCAAAAATAGCAAGGTGGGCGGTATTTCTCAGTGGCACGAAGATGATGAAAGCAAGCATGCAGCAGTACAGCGCAGTAGGTAGCTGCCTTCAAATAACAGTATGGCCGAGCAGGAAAGAGGACGTGCCCCAAACAGATCAACATTTATCAGTCATGATGGAGCCATTTCAATGTTCAGCGACTGTAGTTAATCAACAGTATGGACGAGGAGGAAGTAGGACACTGCAGATCCAGTCAAAGCATTCAATGGCTATGGGCTTCACCCATATTTCATTCCACCTACCCAAAAAGGACCGCAGAGCACTAGAGAGGGACAAATCTATTCAAAACACAGTCAGATTTGTATCAGAGGGCTATTCCTAAATGTAAATATGGTTGGTGGCCATTTATGGGCTCCTCCACGCATTGTTTAACAGAGATATTTTGTATTGTAACACTATATATACTCAGAACTCAGATGTAATCAGGTGATGAGTGTTTGATGAATGAGAGCTTATTGTAGCCATCTAACTTCTGGAGACTGTAACTACTTTGTAACCTGCAGCGTCTGGTCTTCATTTCCAATTGATACAAGCTTCTTTTGCTGTCAATTGCTCACTTTCCATTTCTTCTTCTTGTTCCAGGCTGTGCCTGTTTTGCATTCGTTCATTTGTTGTAAATGTTAGCATTAGAGGGGCTGTCATCCCACCTCTGTGTTAGAATTTGGCATGTATAACTGAACATGTATGCAGGTTTCTGTTGTTATAATGCATAGAGAGCTGTCATCCTGTCTATGTATTAGAATCCAGATTTACAGACCTTTTACTAGTTGCCACCGGCCATCAAAGGGTCATGTGCATCCGCTGGGGTGATTAGTTTTCTTCATTATCACCTTTACCTTAAGCTGTGAGTAATTGGTGGTTAAAAGCCTTGTAGTCTGGGGGTGTTCACCCATGTCTGGGGTCAATCATAGTAGAAGTGGTTATCTGGCTTAAAGGCGCTGCACATCCTCCATTTATCCATCATTTCATCCGATAGAATTGTTAAATTTTTAATGTTCCTGAGCATCACTGATATACAACCTAGGTGAATTTCTTGGGGTGATAACAAGCACTAACTTGGTTTCATTGATGTTTTCTATTTTTTGTTAGTTCTATTTGTAAAAAGTGCAAACCAATTATTGAATAGTGTTACATAATTCAAATTAGTGGTTCTTGGCACTTGGAAACCTTGAATACATCATTACTTTGATTGTGTTTATATGTTGTTATGGTTTGTTGTTCTTGGAATTCAGAAAGCCATGAACAATGACCACTGGTTATAGTATGGGATCCTTGTGCATTACATCGGTCAAGTTGTATGATCAACCTTTGAATACACTCAGTATCCAGACTTCCTTCTTAGAAACAAATGGATAGCAGAAAAAAATCGGTGAGAGATGGTTGTAGATCTATAGAGTGGTTCAGTTACTTAACAACTTTTCTTTTGGATGCCCCGATGAACCGAGTATGTCAATATTGTTGATCTTGCAAGTACATCAAAGATGGTAAGAGATAGTTGTACATTAAATGACTCAATTGGGAAGCTCAAAGATTGTGGTGGAGAAAAAACTGTGGTGCATGAGATTTCAGAGTGGGTCGAAGTGCTAGTGAAGACCATATCAAACAAATGTGACTTATAAGTGAACTCTAATTTGTGATTTTTGTATTGATATTGGTAATGCTAATTTTGTAATGTAAGTGTTAAGAGAGAGACTTAGAAATAACACTTACAACAGTATATTGGCAAATTAGATTCATTGTTTATGGGAGCTTATTGAGATATTTTCTCCACAATAATCTCTTAATTTAAAATCTGTTAAATCTCATAAGCACTATATATGTGATGTATTTTAATTTTGAAATATAATACAAATATTTTTTTATGTAATTTGTATAATAACTCTTCCTCAAATTCCTAATTAAGAGTAATCATGAGATTATGTGGTGAAAAGAATTGGAGTAACCATGGGATTATGTGGTGACAGGAATTGGGAGAAGTGAACAGTGTACAATGATAGTTGGGGATGAATATAAACCCATTCGAGAGAGATGATCATTCTGGTCCAGGGGAACAATACTTACCCATTGATTCTAAAATTGGTACTTACCCATTGATTCTAAAATTGTAGAACTAGTAGGAGGCCAAGCTCATCCACCTATTCAATGTCTCTAGGCCGAGTGCGAAAACAAGAAAGAAAAAGAAATACACGGAATAATATCTGAGAAAAGAAAGAGAACTGCAAGGATAACTTGGTAACGATAAATGAGGGCCCTGAACTTTGCTTCAATTATTTTGAATGAAACCTAAGTTTTTGACGACATTATAAACGGTTTTTGTTGCTTTGAAGTTTGGAAAGAGTCACTTATATTGATATATAGGTAAGGATTTATATAAAGTCAAATAATAAAGTGAATATGGTTTTAACTTCCACCTAACGTAAAAGATCAAATCCACACTTCGATACGTAGGGATTTATACAAAGTCAAATAATAAAGTGAATATGATTTTAACTTCCACTTAACGTAAAAGAGATGGTAATCTACACACTCAACTAAGCGCGTATAGAAATTTTAATGGCGTAGTCTAAAAATTTATAAATGGTACATGGTAATGGTGTAGGTTAAAAATTTATAAATTAGTCTAAAAAATAATGGAAATTTCCGTAAGATTATGATAAAATTTGTAGAACGTTTTGAAAATTTGGGTGATTCAGGGTTTTGGCTGTCCAGGGCTTATTGAATCTATTTCCACTATCTAAAAAAAATTCAAATGCTCTAGCATTCTGATTTTTTAAATTTTTTTTACCCAATTTTGACAAAAAAAAACTACCATGAAAGAAATTTGTTGGGTTGCCAATTTTAATAAGGGAATCATTTAAGGAGGCAGAGGAATCGCTGGGATGGCCAAAAGTGGCTGGAATCAGGGGAAAAAAATTTCGAAAAACCATGTAGAGGCAGTGATTGAATCATGTTTTTGAAGGTAGAAATAAATTCAGCACCATCAAAACTTCTAAAACATCTAAAATTATGAAATTAACAACTTTTAAATTTACAAAAATCCCATCAATTTTTTCAAAATATAACCAAAATTTCTATAACTCTCCAGAAAAAAACCATTCTCGTTAGACTACGGCTTTAATAAGTACAGGTTATATATATATATATATATTTACGGACACATTTAAACTACTAAAACTGTCCATTATCTCTTCTTGATACTTAATATATACTTCAATGTTTTCCATTGACATGATACACCTAAATTCCGGTTTATAAGTGCTCCGTCATCTTTTCATCATTAAAATCAAAACTATGTAATTCTTTTAATATTGTCTATTGATTTGAACTGGTATGATATATATATATATATGAAATGGGATACAATAAGATCTTAATACTTGGAATATATATTAATGACAAAAGGCTGGAGGATTCGCTTAACATATAAGTTAATACCACACACTTCAAAGAATAATTTTTATTTTTTATTGTGGTCGAACTATTCTCATTGGTAAAGCAATGATTCACCTCGACTCACGAATGTCTGATTTCTTAGGTTAAATAGTAGCTCCTAAATGAACCAGGCAAACACTCAATATATCAAGTAGTGGTAGCAGTGTCCTGAAGGCAGGGACTTGCTGCTCTGCCGCTGGAGTCGTTAATTTTGCTTAAAAGAAAATATAATCTTAGGCCCATTGGATGGAGCATGTGATTTCTTACACCACAGAAACTACATAAAATAGTGTGACACCCCATAGATGCACCATGTGAAGTTTTGCGCAAACTATTTATACAACGATTTGGTGGAAATGGAACATGGTACATTCACTAAATTTGGAAAGTTCGCCTTTTACCTTGCAAAAATACCCCACACTTTTATTCTAAACATGCCATAAAGCTATCGGCAAACTGAAAGTATTTCCTCGCCAACCGCCTGCTGAGAGCCAATACTCCAATCACACTTCCAAATCCTGTTATCCATCCAAATCCCATGCCAACTACCCACGATTCCCACCAATGCACAGACTTGTCACTATTGTCACCGTCCTCCTTTGGAATGTGTTCACTGCAATTTCTTGCAAGTGGAAGCCCACATAGCTCTGGATTACCTGAGAATGAAGTTGCCCCAAATGTGTCGAAATGCGGCCCATTTGGAATCCTCCCTGATAAATTGTTATTCGAGAGGTTTAACCAGCCCAATGAGTTCAGATCTAGAAGTGCTATAGGTATTTTGCCTTCTAACTGATTGCATGACATATCTAAAGTTTCTACATCGACCATGTTACCAAATTCTTGGGGAATCTGTCCGGTTAAATGATTATGTGATACATTCAAGGTCCGCAGGCCCTTCAGAGATCCAATATCTTGAGGTATGTCACCCGTAAGGTTGTTTCCTGAGAGGTCCATAGAAGTATCAGTCCAGAGGTCTTTGAAAATATAGGCCATTTCCTGACCCTTGTCCATCAAATTAACTTCATCCGTCTTGTACATTCCATATCTAAGGTCGGTGGACTTGGAGATTGACCTTGTGAAATCTTCATCCGCCATTATCGATAAGTTTGAAAGCTGGCGAGGTATTGAGCCTGACAGATGGTTCATTGCCAGATCAAGAATTTGGAGTTTCTGAAGGTAGCGAATCTGGATCGGGATCTCGCCTTCAAAATTATTTGATCTGAGAACAAGTATGCGGAGCTTCGAAAGATACCCAATCCATTCAGGCAGTTTCCCTGATAGATTATTTCTACTTAGATCCAAAATTTCTAAGTTTCTGCAATTTTGCAGAGAGACGGGAATCTTTCCACTCAACATGTTGCTATTGATGTGCAATACTTGAAGACTGTTCAGCTTTCCCAGTTCCACCGGTATATGCCCTGGAAAACTGTTATTTGCTAGATTCAATACTTTGAGAGAAGAACAGTTACCTAAATATGAAGGCAGTTGGCCAGAGAGCTTATTGTCTGAAAGATCCAGAGCTTCTAGATACTCTGTTTGCTCACAGATGCAAGGAGGAATATCGCCGTCCAGCTGATTTGATGCTAAGAACAAGAAAGTAGAGGACTTCAACATCGTGCACATTTTTGATGGGATTGGACCTGCAATATTATTAGTTGACAGATCAAGTTCCATAGGGAAGCCTGCGGTAGATCTTGGTGGATGGGGAAGACTGCCATGTAACTGATTCGCTCGTAACTCCACTTGCTTCAAAGAAGTGGACGAGTTATACAGTTGAGGTGGTATTGGCCCCTCCAACTGATTGTGCGAGAGGATCAACGTCTCAAGCTTTGGAAGATTCCACAGCCATGAAGGAATTTCTCCCTTGATTTTATTACCGGCAAGAACCAGCACAGTAATAGAACGTTGAGTCTTCAGAAAAACAGGAAACATCCGTTCTATTTTACAAACAGATAATTTCAACACATCTAAAGAAAATGGCGGAGTCCACATGGAAGTGATATTGAAGGCTAATTTGTTATTGGAGAGGTCAATATATTTCAGACTGCTGAGGCCGCTGAATTGTGACTCTGTAATTGCTCCGCCCAAAAAGTTGTAAGAAAGAGTGATATTGGTCAGTTTAGACAAGGATCCTAGGGATGAAGGGATGGGCCCCGTCAAAAGGTTGTAGCCCAGGTCTAGCACAGCAAGCGAGCGGAGGAGTCCCAGTGACTCTGGAATGCTTCCCTTCAACTTGTTGTGCCGCAGTTCTAGCACAGCCAGACATGATAGATTTCCTATAGAATATGGTAACGAGCCGTACAAACTATTATTTTGCATCCGGAAAATGGTCAGGCTCTTCCATTGGCCCTGAAAAACCTGAGAAACGTTGGCAGATATTTTGTTATCTCCCAAATAAATCCTTTGCAGGTTAGGAAGCCGAGAGAGAGGCTCAAATGGGAGAGATCCACTGAGATTTGCACGGTTCAACTGCAGAGAGACCAAATTAGACATATTCCCTAACCAACTAGGAAATTCAGTGTCAAATGTGTTGTGATCAAGATGGAGCATTTGTAGGGAGGCAAGTTTATGCAGGGAAGGGGGAATGGAACCCGTCAGTCTGCAATTTGTCATCGAAAGATTTCTGAGGTGAGAAAGATGACTTACTGATTGTCCCCATGAGGACGACGTTGCGGAGAGATCGACTCCATTGAGAGAAAGATTTGTCAAGGCCGTGAGATTTGCAAGCCACGAAAGGTCACGACTTGTCAACACAGAAGGCTCCAAGGAGGACAGATCGAGTACTGTCAAGCTAGACAGATTTCCGAGCTGCCATGGAATGACACCTGCAAATTCTGCCATGGACAGGCTGAGGTATTTCAAGTTTTTCAAAAGACCCATCTCTGCAGGAATAGGTTGCCCAGTAAAATTATTGAAACTAATATCGAAACTCTCCAAAGCCGTCAAGTCAAACAGGGCAGCAGGGCTGAAGGCACCACTCAAACTACAATTACACAAATCCAACGTAACAACATGGCCGGTCCGTGTGTCGCAAGAGACGTGTTCCCATTCACAACAACTTGATGAAACATTCCAAGAAGCCAAACGCCCGGCAGGATCATGCAAACCACATTTAAAGGTCAAGAGAGATTTCTTTTCTTTATCCAAACAACCCGTCTCAGAAGACACAGACGTGAATGTACCAAAGAAAACTATGCAAAATATGAATATCCGCATAGCAAAACTTAATAAACTCTTTAGCATTGTATTACGACTCAGCAACGCTTTGGTTTAAGGATTGCATTCCACCTGTGTAATGTAAGGGTTACTAAATAACGTCAATGGTTAGATATAGAAATCATTAGGCGTTTTTAATTTAAACCAGACGGCCTGCAAAGACAGCAGGTCCCTACCTGCAGATTTATTAGAGAATCTGCAATCCCGTCTATATTTTCAAGTCACATAAAAATATTATTTAATTTAATTTTGAGATAGTGCTTTAAAGTCACATAAAATATTATTTATTTTTTTTATAAAAATTATTTATTTTTTTTATAAAATATTATTTAATTTAATTTTGAGATAGTGCTTTAAAGTCACATGAAAATAGTATTTACTTTTTATATATCTGAGTAAAGTCATATAAAAATATTTTAGCAGACTGCAATCCCGTACATATCTAGGGTTACATAAATATATTAGCAATTGTTTCAAAAGGTACAAAGACAAGCCTATAGGATTATTAAATTGGAATTGTTGAATTTTTCTAGAAGAGTTAATTGGTTTGTGAAAAACTTTGTTTTCTTCCACTGGATCATTGTGCAATTAATTTTCTTTAGATGTTTTGCTTGTATCTATATTACAAGGAACACATTGAATGTCTTATTTCATTTCTGCTATCCTTACTAATATGCTTTCCGTGCTTTTTTTTTGATCAATTTGATGAAATATTCCATTATACTTTTGTAACGCCCGTTGACTAGCTGGACCATGTAACTCTCGCATTTTGATGCAGTGAGATCTTCTAATCCTCTGGAACTTCATTACTTTGCTCATGATTTATGATCAACTTTCATCGAATAAAATTATGAAATATTATGTTCTCTTTTAACAAGGTGGAAAAACCTATTATAATTCAATTGTCAAACCAGCAGTGAGGACTTAATGCACCGCTCTTATTCAAGGAAAACCATGCCCCAACTGGAATAACTAACTTGCTGGTGGTTTGTAAGGGGGCAGACTTTCGCACCCGCCAGATGTCTCTAGGTCTTGGGCCTTAGACAAAGCAAAAACAGTGTTAGGGCATTGAAACATTGTTATGACAACAATGTGAAACATTTCTTTTTTATCAAACAAAAAAGCAATGAACCTCTTTTATAGTTGAGATTACTGATATTAAGTAGTTCACAATGTTTTTCTTATGTCTTAAGTTATTATAACAATATTTATTAATATATCAAAGCTCAACATGGTATTACATAGATCTGAACCACGAGCGAGCCCATAGTTATACTCAAGAGAGTATCTCTGGGGCTATAAGCCATTACAATAATATTCATCAAGATATCAACGCTGAAGATTTGAACCTGGATGAGAAAGATAACAATCATTTCACCCAACCATTGGTCAGTGTACAATTATACTTGAACGCATTATAACAAAAATCATCGAAATATCAAAACTCAACCTATCATTGGTGGAGACTTAAACCTAGATGGAAAAGATAACAATGATAACAATCATTCCACCGAACTAAATAACCACAATCAAGAAAATCCAAAATATTGTTAAATCAAATAAAACTCTGATGAATAGAGAAATTGGCTCTGGCCCACATTTAAGTCAACTTTATAATAAAACAAAGATGCTTCAAAGCTCAACATGTCTTTGGTAAAGATTTAAATCTACATGGAAAGATAACAATCATTCCACCCAATTAAATAACCGCAAATATGTAAATTTAATCAGCCTTACATGATTTATTCGATGGATATAACTGTTAACTTAATGTGTGATTAAATGCTAAATTAATGCATGGAACATAATAGCTGGGTATTCCATACCATGGCAGCACTAGTGCAGTTAAATTGAGAGATACACATAATTAATTGAACACAAGGAGCCAACGATGGACTGGTTGTGGTCACAGGACTCTGGAAATGAGCCAAAGTTTAGAAATGTACCATGGTTGTACCATGGTTTCCACTTGAAAATTTGTAATCCCGATTATGAGCATGTCGTAGCTTTGCCCGAGGGGCTGCGAGACGGACATCTTCCCACCCAAATTAAATGGACCCTTAATACCACAATCCAAAACATTGTTAATGACCGTATCAAATAGAACTGTAATGAATAGATAAACTGGCTGTGGCCAACGTTTTAGTCAACTTTAACAGGGATGCAGAGTTTAGCCAAAGCTCCCCCACCATATCTAAAAAAGAAAGGAAATTAAGAAGGGAGGAGAGAAAAAGTTTCAGGAAGCCATGTGCAAAAAGGCGGTTGTTGACAAAAGGGTTGACTAAACATAATTTTGTGGCACGTACCTGTCTTCACCTTATTTCTAACTGCCAATTTATTTCATCTTTATCCGCAATTAGTGCATATATCTACTCTCCCTTTTCTGCCTTTGCAGACCCATGCCACCGGGAAAGCCAAGCGACAACGACATTACTCTTAAAACGGGGTTTCCGGCGTTTTGAACACAGGCCAGTGGAATCTTCTGTGTAGTGTCGTCTTTAGTTAGTAGTCGGTCATTTTCGTGGATAAAGCGAACGCACCATCCAGGTATTGTGGTGGTGGTGGGTGCTGCGTAGTAGTAGCGTTATATGCGGCGTCTATGGCTTTTGAAAAATGCACGACTTTATACATTTGAGATGCTGAAAAGTAAGGCTGTCCCCTATCCAACCAGAAACAAATGCATGTGTCATCTATGATTAAAGTTTTTGTCTCATCCTTTGTCCAGTTCACAAATATTTTTTCCATATCCATCCTGGCTCATCTCTTTTCCTCCTTCAGAATCCCACATATACATTTCACTTAATTTGCAAGTGTGTTTTTAAGGAAAAACCCACTCTCTGCCACAGGATAACAAATATGAGAAAAATAACAAATATTTCTCTTTTTCAATTGGGTACAAACATCAACATAGATGGAAAAAGAGAAAAATTGTTTATTAGAGTTAATCAATTTTTGTTGGGAATTTTTTTTGCTTCTATGTTTGGGATGGGAAAATACCAAAACCATCAAAATATAAAACACAGAGCCTATGCTCTGTTTGCTTTGCTCCAAGATCTTTTACACAGAGAAGTCTTTTAATAATAATTACAGAGGACAGAGTATTTCACCACCATAAAATTTCCATTCATTAAACAAAAACATTTACATATTCATCCTCTTTCACTCAGAGGGATTCACCAAAACATTTTCACCTAAGTTACTCTGCCTCCTATGAAATTTTACACCACTGTGTGTAAATATTTCATTTACATTCACTGCTGTGTGAAAAACAAAACTTACAGGGAGTTACAGATTCACCTTTTCACCTGTGTGAAACAACTCATGGATTTGGAACAAAACAAGCTACTGGTTTTCATTTACTTCTCCACTTCTCCTCTTCCTGCACTGCTGTGCAATTTTTCTTCTTACATTACCATCAAAATTACTCTGCTGCCTGAAAATCACTTTTACATTACAGACCCAAAATATCTATGCACTTCTGTGCATTCCCTGCAATACAAAATTCAATTCTCTGGTTTTTCACGGGTGCTGCGGACCCTCTGTGTTTTTCTTCATATGCAAATTACATTACACTGTATTGGTGCTGCGGACAAGACTATCAATTCACCGTATGCAATTACATATATCCTTTTCATTTTTAATCCCCGTGGGTTTTCTTTTTCACATGTCAAAACATTTGGTCAACGCTATATTAAAACATATATAAAAAAATTAAAAATAAACTTACGAAATACCTCGCCCATACTCCTTTTTAACTTTGCCGTAACAAATATTTAAAACCTTACCAAAATAATTGTCAGCTATTTAACATACGGGATGGGCAATACGTATGGACCACACTATATTAATTTTATATCGGGCCCGTATGTACTTTCCTTGATCGGACGACGGAGGGAGAATGCTTTAATCAAACGGCGGAGGTTGCATATCGGGACACCATTTCTCACTGTCCTTTAACCCATCGTGCAGCTTCCTTAAATCGACGGCGTTAAATACTGGAGGTAAATCAACGGCTGAGAACGATATCGGAAGGGGTTAGTTAGGTGAAAGATATCTTCCGATGGATTGTCAGTGCTGATGTCAGGCCAGCATCACTGCTTGGACAGTTGTCAGCTCCCAATTGCATCAGAGCTCGTTGCACGGAAACTGCCTTTTGCTGAAGGGTGGTGCGATATGATACCGGGCGGGTTAAATTTCCTGTGGTGGTTTTCTCCGTTGACTGCTGACCCGTCCGCGTGGTTGGTGAAATTATATATTTTAACACTCCCCTTTAATTTCACCTGCTAGGCATTCGGTCATACCCAGACACTTCCTCAAAAATTCAAAGCTTTTCTGATCCAGTGGCTTTGTCAAAATATCTGCAACCTGTTCATGAGTCCTGCAATGTTCTAGGACGATTTCTTCTCCATTGTTCACCAATTCTCTGATGTAGTTAAACCTTGTATCAATGTGTTTCGTTCTCTTATGAAACACTGAATTCTTTGACAATGCAATAGCTGAGCTATTGTCACAAAAAATCACTGTCGCTTTTGCTTGCTCTTGGCCTAAGCTCCTCAACATCCTTCTCATCCAAACTGCTTGACATGCTGCTGCTGTAGCTACCACATATTCAGCGTCTGCTGTAGACAATGCTACAATGGACTGCTTCTTAGAAGCCCATGAAATGGCTCCTAAACCCATATGAAAAACATAACCGGAAGTGCTCTTCCGATCATCAACACTTCCAGCCCAATCACTATCTGTGTATCCAACCAAATCTGAATGTTCTGAGACATTATATAAAATTCCAAACATTTTGGTACCTTTGACATAACTCAAAATTCTTTTTGCTGCCTGCCAATGTGCCTCCTTTGGTCTCTCCATGAATCTGGAAATTAAACTAACAGCATACATAATATCAGGCCTGGTTGTTGTTAAATACATAAGGCTTGCCTACAATACTCTTGTACAAACTAGGATCAAAATCCTTGTTGCTGTCCTCTCTGCTGAGTTTTAATCCCATCACTGTGGGAGTGATTGCTGCCTTACATTCTTGCATGTTAAATCTGCTCAATACTTGATTTTTTCATTTTTCATTTTGATCTACTTCTATGCCTAAGAAGTATCTCAAAAAACCCATGTCAGTCATTTCAAATTCTTCTTTCATGACTGATTTAAAATTCCTGATGAGCTGATCATCATTACCTGTGAAAATAACATCATCAACATACAAGACAACAATTAAAATTTTACCATCTTTTT